>BJCM01062779.1:0-24796 GCA_018326385.1 Flaveria bidentis | reverse complement strand
AAAGTCTTCGGAAGAAATCTGTCTTCATAGGTTGAGGCTTCGGAAGACTTTGTCTCTGAAGCTTCGGAAGACTTCATGTTTGGCTTCGGAAGATATTGGTCTTGGCTTCGGAAGATTTCACACTTAGAGTATTTCTTATTGCTGGTGTGAAAACTTCCGAAGCTTCTACTTCAGTACTTATGTGCATGCATGCAGAAGGACTTTGGGTGTTTGGTTGCTTCAGCCTCTTCATAATTCTCTACATGGTGGCTAAAATGAAAAGTGTCAGTAAATCCCTAAAGAATATTATTGTCAATAAGAAGCTCCTAAACTCATTTTCTTATAGTTGGTACAACAATTATACATCTGTAACGCCCCGAATAAATTCTAAGAGAGCCAATTAATAAAAATGGGCTTAGATGGAATTATTTAATGTAAATAAGATGGATACGGGTTATATACCAAGTTAACTTTTCGGGTTATGATGGAATTATTTAAGGCCTTGGGAACACACGGTATATATAAACGGATTAGCTTGACCAACTCTCATTTGCAACTCAACGCCCCATTTTTGGAGAGAGAGTGTAGAGAGAGAAAGTGGAGAAAATTGAAGATTCAAGGCTTGGTTGATCACGGGATTGAAGATCGGTGTTCGTGGGCATCCAAACAACAAGAAAACACCAAGAGTCCAGGTAAAAAACATCATTTAATCGTTCTTTTTGATGAAAAACCGGATTCTAGGGCTTGGGGTATTTGAATGTGGCAAAGATTCGCCCAAAACTCACGTTATTGTGTAACAAAACATGTTAGAAGCTTAGATATAGCTTATTAGCATGGTTTTGGATGTAAAAGATTAAAGTTTTGGGTCAAAATGGGTTGGTTTGTAATTTTCAGCCCGCTTTGCGAAATTAAAGATTCATCCAGTGAAATTGCATAGTCCTCCAATGAAACTATGCAGACTTCCAGCGAAACTATAGTTTCATAGGTAGTTTCGCAGACATGGTTATCTAACGAAAGTTGGGAGAAACTAACAGCGAAACTGCCAGCGAAGGTGGCAGTGAAACTGCTACTCATCGAGTCCATGTGAGTTCTAGATCCCCTATTTTAAAGGTTTTAAACTCGTTTGGCGCTGGAAATGCATACTAAATATACGTTTTAAATTACCAAGATTTTAAGGTGCTGGAAATGCAGCGCGACCCCAGCCAGGGGCGTTGCCCCTTGGACCCCACTAGGGGCTGCTGCCCCTAGGACTCCGTTGTCAGGGGCTGCCGCCCCCGAACCCCCGCTATCCCACGAAGAGTCGGTTATATTCTATGATAACTTGTACTTGTTGTGCATGTGTATGTGTTTGTGAATGGATGATGCATGATGTTTGTGATGTTATGTGATGGGGTATGTGATGTTTATGTGATGCTATGTATGAATGTGTTATGTTGATCTTACGTTCCTATTATGTAATATTTCGTGACTTACGTGTTATGAGTATGAAATGAATGAAAAGTGTTATGTAACGTAAATCAAAAGTTAATAATAATTATATGTGGAATGTAAAGTAAGAATGAATGCATGCATTAATGAACAAACGAATGTATGAAAGTCTTGCAAGCAATGTATGTAGGTTTACACCTAATGAAGGGTGTTAGCTCAAGTGTGTGCGGGTTAGCTACCCCGGAAGGATGCACACTAGGTCTAATCATTGACCATACGTATAGGACTTTTTCAGCTTGCCCTAGGTACTGGAGTTAACTTTGTGTATAATGTTCGAGGTCTATGATAGACCTCAGGCCTAGTAACCAGCTTCGTGCACAATGTTCGGGGAATAGCACATGTCAATGGTCCAAAATGAAAGATGAATGATAATGATGAGCGTACTTGCCCCAGAACCTTGGGTCAACTTCATGCACAATGTTCAGGGTACAGTACGTGTCATCAGAAGATAAAGAATGTATGAATGATAAGTAAGGAAGATTATGAATGAAAGTGAATGATAACGACGACGTACGATGATGAACGAACGGAAGTTAATGAACGAATGATGATAAACGATAATAATGCTATTATCTATGTGTATGTATGATGTATGATCACGTACGATAATAAAAAAAAGGTTTTAAATGAAATTAAAGTATATTTTATGTTAAAACTAGCACTCACTTAGCAATGCTAACTTTTATGCATTTTACAGTTGGTAGGTAATGGCTACTAAGGATAGCACGGGCGGCTACTTGGCTCATTTTGGATGGCATCCATTTTATGTTGAGATAATGTTTTTGCATTGTAATGCGAAAAAATGATATTATATAATGAATGTTGCATTATTTTGCGAAAGCGATTATTTATATGAAATGAAATGGTTGTTTAAAATGATTCCGCTGCAACATTTCCAAAAGTTAATGTAAATCATATGTTTATGTGCGATGATTTTCCAACTGTGAGTGTCCCGGGATAAGGGCCTTACAAGTTGGTACTAGAGCCAAAGTTTAAGTGAAACGGATAAATTTTCAAAAAAAACCTAAACTGAAAATGGGACAAAGGGAAGGGATGCCAGTCCGAGTAGCTACGTGCCATTAGGTATTTTATTAATGTTAACCGGTGTTACGTGCACATGTTATGAGGTTTATGTGCCTTTAGTAGATTTAGATAATGATATTGTCAAGATAGGAAATGCTTGTGGTATGAAGAGTAAATTAAATGGCTAATCACAACTGGCCACTGTAATTAGGGACTTAAACTGAGCTATTACCTTGAATGATAGTGTTGGTGTTTGAATCTTATTGCGTGTTAGAGGATGGCGGGATGTAGATCTTCTAAGACTTCTCGAGGTAGAGGTCGTGGTGGACATGGTGTTGGACCATGGGTCACGAGAGGAAGGCCTAGGGCTAAAGAGGTGGGTCATGACGAAGCTGCGACCCCTCATCTAGAGGGTGGTGACGAGAATGCTAATCTAAGAGCCTCGGTGAAGGAGGCTGTTGTAGAGGAGGTTCATTAGGTCATGCAGACGATCTTATTGTTTGTGGTGACCGGAGTGATTAAGGATGTACAAGAAGGAGGAAGGAAGGAGAGGAACCGATCCTAGGGAGAAAGAGGGCAACCGGAGACTAAAACGGTTGTCTCTACTGATGAGGAAGAGAAAGAAGAGCCTGTGCCTAAGGTAGCACGAGGTTATAATTATGGGGCTTTTCAATGATGCAATACCCCAACATTCAATGGCAATGGCACTGTTGTTACTGCTCATCGTTGGGTGCGAGAGATGGAGGTTGTGCTTGATATCAGTGAGTGCAGAGAAGATAAGAAGGTGAAGTTTGCTGCCCACTCATTCGTGGACTCGGCTCTGTGTTAGTAGGACAATATCGTCCAAGCCGAGGGTAGTATGCCGAATACAAGGATGAGGTGGGCAGAGTTGAAGAAGTTAGTGATTGAGGAGTCTTGTCCTATAAGGAGTTGGATAAGGTTGAGAGAATTCATGTAGCTAGAGGCGGGAACTATGACACATCAGTAATACACCACCAAATTCAATGAGATGGCACGACTGGTGCCGGATCAGGTGATGCCCTTGTCACGGAAGATCAAGAGGTACATCTAAGGATTGCCAGCAGACATCCGCAGGTATATGATCGCCGCCCGGCCGAGCACATTTAGTTCGGTGGTTGTTCCGGCAAGGTGGTTGTATGATGAAAAGGAAGTGAAAGGTGATGTAGACTGGAATTGGAACGGGAAGAGATTTGTACTAGGCAGTGCCCCGATAAACAACAAGAGTGCGTGGGTGGATAACCGATGTGTGGTCACATCTGGTGCAGGGATAAAAAGGTGTGGCAAGTGTGGAAAGGATCACATGAGAGAGTGTAGGTAGGGAATGAACGTGTGCTTTAAGTGTAGGAAGTCTGGCCACATGGCAAGAGAGTGCAATGTGGCGAGGTTTTTTAACTGTGGCAGAGAGGGCCATATGAGTAGGGACTGTAAGAAGCCAAGGGCTGAAAGTTCTGGGGCAGTGAAGAAGGCTGGAGGTGAAGGGCAGAAGGCAAGCGCCAGAGCCTTCACGATTACCCAGGAGGAGCCTAGGACGGACCCCGATGTTGTGTCAGGTACCTTTGTAGTAAACCAAACTCTTGCATCTGTGTTATTTGATTCTGGTACTAGTAGGAGTTTAATTTCTACTGCCTTTTGTGCTAAGTTGCCCATTAGGAGTACAAGTATTGATGAGCCCTTCGATGTGAAAACTATCATAGGTAAGTCTACCAGGATTTCTGAGATGATAGAAGGTTGTGATATAGAACTCGAAGGTCATAAGTTTCCTGCTAGACCGTTCATGATGACCTTAGGCGGTTTTGATGTAGTCCTTGGAATGGATTGGTTAGCGGACAAAGAGCCGAAAATTGTGTGTCATAAAAAGATGGTCAGATTGACAACGCCTTACGGGAGTTCGGTGACGATTTACGGTGATCGAGTTACAACTATCCTGAAGGTGATTTCAATGGCGGTGGCGAGAAAGTGCATGAGGCGTGGATGTAGTGCCTACTTGGCCTACACAATGGATGTGGATACGTCAACACCACAACTATCCGATGTACCGATTGTGTGTGACTTTCAGGATGTGCTTCCAGAAGACTTACTAGGTGTGCCACCAGAAAGTGAGATAGAGTTTCATATCAACTTGATACCTGGTGCCCAGCCTGTAGCTAAGGCACCATATCGGTTGGCTCCGACCGAGATGAAGGAACTAATAGAGCAACTATAGGAGCTGCTTGATAAGGGGTTCATTCGACCGAGTATCTCTCCTTGGGGTGCTCCGGTCTTATTCGTGAAGAAGAAGGATGGTAGTATGAGGATGTGTATTGACTATCGGGGGCTGAACAAGTTGACGATGATAAATCGGCATCCATTATCGAGGATCGATGACTTGTTTGATCAGCTCCAAGGTGCTAGCTGGTTCTCGAGGATAGACCTTTGATCTGGCTACCATCAGCTGAAGGTTAAGGAGCGGGATATTCCTAAAACAGCTTTTCGCACGTGATATGGACACTACTAGTTCTCGTTTTGTCTTTTGGTTTGACCAACGCGCCAGCTACTTTTATGGACTTGATGAATCGTGTATGTCGACCGATGTTGGATAAATTAGTGATTGTGTTTATTGATGATATACTGATTTATTCGAGGATCCAGGAGGAGCATGCCGATCACATTCGGGGTGTGTTGGAGACATTCAGAAAGGAGAAGTTGTATGCTAAATTCTCTAAGTGCGCGTTTTGGTTGCGCAAAGTTTAGTTTCTGGGCCATGTACTGAATCTCGAAGGGATTATGGTGAACCGGTAAAGGTGGAGGTGGTGATGCAATGGTAGTCACCAAAGACGCCATCAAAGATCCGTAGTTTCTTGGGTTTGGCAGGCTATTATAGAAGATTCATTCAAGACTTCTCTAAGATAGCTTCTCCGTTGACTAAGTTGACGTGTAAGGATGTAAAGTTTGTATGGGGTTAAGCTTAAGAGAGGGCATTTGAGGAGTTAAAGGCAAGGTTGACTCAAGCTCCTGTCTTGTCGTTACCCGATGGAAACGAAAATTTGGTGGTTTATTCAGATGTTTTTTACTCGGGGTTGGGATGTGTCTTGATGCAGCAAGGACAGGTTATAGCCTACGCATGCCGACAGTTGAAAGTTAATAAGGTTAATTATCCTACTCATGACTTGGAGCTAGCAAATGTGGTTTTTGCGTTAAAGATTTGGAGGCATTACCTGTATGGGACGAAGTGCACCATATTCACTGACCACAAGAGCTTGAAGTACTTCTTCGAGCAGAAGGACTTGAACATGTGGCAGATGAGATGGTTGGAGCTCATAAAGGATTATGATTGCAAGATCTATTACCATTTGAGCAAGGCCAAAGTGGTGACAGATGCCCTTAGCCGAAAGGAGAGACCCAAGCCGATTCGGGTGAAGGCTTAACAGTTGATTATGACCTCTGATGTGATGAAGCAAGTAAAGTAGTTTCAAGATGAGGCATTAAAGGAAGATCATCTTAACTCCGAAAGGATGAGATTCTAGTCGTGGAGCTAGGTGAAAACACTCTCGGTGTTAGAACTCGATTCGGACGAATGTGGATTCCTTGTTATGGGGATTTACGTGGGAAGATAATGGATGAGGCTAATAAGACTCGGTACTCCATTCATCCCGGTGCTATGAAAATATATCAAGACATGAAGAAAGATTATTGGTGGCCCCGTTTGATGCGTGACGTAGTGGAGTACATGAGTAAGTGTCTTACTTGCTTAAAAGTGAAGGCAGAGCATCGAAGCCATACGGGAAGATCCAACCTTTGGAGATATCTGAGTGGAAGTGGGAGCATATCACCATGGACTTTATAAAGATGTTACCGCGTATCTTGAAAGGGTATGATGCCATATGGGTTATAGTTGATCATTTAATGAAGAGTGCCCACTTCTTACTAATCCATCAGACGTATTCCTCTGAGAGACTCGCGGGTCTATTCATCAAGGAGATTGTAAGTCGCCAGGTGTACCGGTGTCTATCATGTTGGATCATGACACCTGGTTTACATCAAAGTTTTGTAATATTATTTCACGATGCTATGGGGGCGAGGTTACATATCAGCACGACTTATCATCCCCAAATAGATGGTCAGTCAGAAAGGACCATTCAGACGCTGGAAGATATGCTTTGGTCATGTGTTATTGACTTTGGAGGAAGTAAGGATGACCACTTACCGTTAGTCAAGTTCTCATATAACAATAGCTACCATGCCAGCATTGGCATGCCCCCTTATGAGATGCTATATGGTAGGAGATGTAGAACACCTGCTTGTTCGGGTGATATTGGCCATATAAAGTTAGGGAGCATCGAGGTGGTCGAGGCTACGACTGTGAAGCTGGAAAGGATCAAAGCCTTTATGAAGGCAGCCAAAGATAGACAGAAGTCATATGCCAACAAGAGACGTAGACTGATTGAGTTCCAGGTGGGTGATAGAGTTATACTAAAAGTCTCACCTTGGAAGGGCATCATTCGGTTTAGGAAGCGGGGCAACTTTAGCCCGAGATACATAGGGCCTTTCCGAATCATTGCTTGCGTAGGAGAGGTGGCCTATAGGTTGGAGTTGCCCAGTGAGTGAAGTGGAATTCATCCGACATTCTACGTGTCTCACTTAATAAAGTGCTCACCCGACAAGGATATGGTGGTGCCACTGGAGGATATTAAAGTGGACGAATGGCTCAATTATGTGAAGCAACAAGTGGCAATCATCGATCGCAAGGAGAAGAGGCTAAGGAATAAAGTGGTTCCACTTGTGCAAGTACAGTGGAAGCACAGAAAAGGATACGTGGGAGACCGAAGAAGAGATGGGATAGCATTACCCGCATCTATTCGAGGAATAACAAGTTTCGAGGACGGAACCTAAATAAGGGGGTGTACTTGTAACGCCCTGAATAAAGTCTAAGAGAGCCAAATTATAATAATGGACTTAGACGGAATTATGTAATATAAATAAGATGGATATGGGTTATAGATCGAGTTAACTTTTCGGGTTATGAGTTTGAAGATTTTAAGGCCCTGGAAACGCCTGGTATATATAAACGGAACAGCTTAAGCAAATCTCATTTGCAACTTAACTCCCCATTTCTAGAGAGAGTTTAAAGAGAGAAAATGGAGAGAATTGAAGAATCAAGGCTCAGTTGATCACGGGATTGAAGATCGGTGTTCGTGGGCATCCAAACAACAAGAAAACAACAAGAATCCAGGTAAGAAACATCATTTAATCGTTCTTTTTGATGTAAACCCGGATTCTAGGGCTTGGGGTTTACTTGAAAGTGGCAAAGATTCACCCAAACTCACGTTTTTGTGTAAGAAAACATGTAAGAAGCTTAGATATAGCTTATTGGGTGATAAACCAAGGTTTTGGCTGTAAAAGATTGAAGTTTTCGGTCAAAATAGGCTGGTTCGTAATTTCAGCACGTTCTGCAAAATTAACCGTTTGTCCAGCGAAATTGCGTAGTCGGCCAGCGAAACTATGAAGACTTCCTGTGAAACTATAGTTTCGCATGTAGTTTCGCAGACATGGTTATCCAACGATGTTGGGCGAAACTAGAAGTGAAACTGCCAGCGAAGGTGGCAGCGAAACTGCTGGCGAAACTAGCAGTGAAACTGCTGATCTTGCAGCAAAATTAGCAGCGAAATTAGGAAAAAATTTACGCCTTTGAGTGTTAACTTATAGTGCAACCCTTGCTTTGAATCCTTGATTGAGAAGCTACTCATCGAGTCCAGGTGAGTTCTAGATCCCCTATTTTAAAGGTTTTAAACTCGTTTGGGCTGGAAATGCATACTAATATCCCCTATTTTAAAGGTTTTAAAATCGTCCAAGTCAGCATGACCCTAGCCAGGGGCGTTGCCCCTTGGCCCCCACTAGGGGTTGTTGGCCCTAGGAACCCATTTCGCAGACATAGTTATCCAACAAAAGTTGGGCGAAACTAGTAGTGAAATTGTCAGCGAAGGTGGCAGCGAAACTGCTACTCATCGAGTCCAGGTGAGTTCTAGATCCCCGATTTTAAAGTTTTTAAACTCGTTTGGGGCTGGAAATGCATACTAAATATACGCTTTAAATGACCAAGATTTTAAGGGGCTAGAAATGCAGCACGACCCCAGATAGGGGCATTGCCCCTTGGACCCCACTAGGGGCTGCTGTCCCTAGGACACCGCTGTCAGGGGCATATTCCCCTGAACCCCCGTTCTCCCACGGAGGTTCGATTATGTTCTTTGATAAATTGTACTTGTTGTGCATGTGTATGTGTTTGTGAATGGATGATGCATGATGTTTGTGATGTTATGTGATGGGGTATGTGATGCTTATGTGATGCTATGTATGAATGTGTTATGTTGATCTTCCGTTCTTATTATGTATTATTCCGTGACTTAAGTGTTATGAGTATGAAATGAATGAAAAGTATTATTTAACGTAAACCGGAAGTTAATGATGATGATAAGTGGAACGTAAAGTAAGAATAAATGCATGCATTAATGAATGAACAAATGTAACCAGTCTTGCAAGCAATATATGGAGGTTCACTCACAATGAAGGTGTTAGCTTAACTGTGTGCGGGTTAGCTACCCCGGAAGGATGCACAATAGGGTATGATCTTTTTTATTGACCATACGTATGGGCCCCTTGCCGCTTGCCCTAGGTATTAGAGTCAGCTTCATGCATAATGTTTGAGGTCTATGATAAACCTCAGGCCCAGTAACTAGCTTTGTGCACAATGTTCAGGGTATAGCACATGACATTGGTCCAGAATGAAAGATTAATGATAATAATGAGCGTACTTTCCCCAGGCCCTTGGGTCAGCTTCGTGCATAATATTCGGGGTACAGTACGTGTCATCGGAATTTAAAGAATGTATGAACGATTAGTAAGAATGATTATAAATGAAAGTGAATGATAATGATGACGTACGATGATGAACGAACGAAAGTTAATGAACAAATGATGATAAACGATAATAATGTTATTATCTTTGTGTATACATGATGTATGATCACGTACGATAGTAAAGAAAGGTTTTAAACGAAAGTAAAGTATATTTTATTTTAAAACTAGAACTCACTCAGCAACGCTGACTTTTATGCATTTTCTAGTTGGTAGGTAATGGTTGCTGAGGATGGCGCGGGCGGCTACTTGGCTCATTTTTTATGGCATTCATTTTATGTTGCGGTAATGTTTTTGCATTGTAATGAGAACAAATGATATTTTGTAATGAATGTTGTATTATTTTGCAAAAGCAATTATTTATATGAAATGAAATGGTTGTTTAAAATGATTCTGCTGTAACGTTTTTTTAAGTTAATGTAAATCATATGTTTTATGTGTGATGATTGTCCAACTGTGAGCGTCCCGGGATAAGGGCCTTACAACATCTATCAAAAGAATCAAAAATCTGTTTACACTATGATTCACTGATTTGATTTTTACAATTAAGTCATATGCGATGGATGAAAACAACAAGCTTCAAACCATCTGAACTTCGTGGGTATGGAAGCTACAACCTTGTATGCTAAAAAGGCAAGTAATCCAAACTACTATGTGAGCTATTATCATATGTGCAAGCAACAACAATCAAGAATTCTAATTATTCCTACGGTATAAGAAACTTCAGTTTCTCAATTCCAAGTTTCAAGTACAAGTAGTATTCTCCCATGCAAGCTCATTATTCATCAGTTCAGCCTAAATTTTAAATTTATTCATCCGTCTAGCCACAAAACAAAATTTAGCATTTGTATGTTTCCACCTTAACTTCTTCAAAACCAACAATCTAGATTGCTAAAAATCATATTGTAATGTTTACTATCTTCATGTCTAGTTATTAAGTTTTCATGGCCTGAAAATTTAGTGCATCAAATGTTCTTGTAGATTATTTGCAACAAGTTAACCTTGAGGATATAGAAGAAACCACAATTAAATATCAAATGGAAACAATGGTTTATCATACTAAAAACTTTGCAATAAGAACTAGGAGGAAAATGTTTGAAGTAAATACTTCTAGCAAGATTGGTTTTGAAAAGACAAATCTAAGTTGCTACAACTATGAGAACCCACATATTTTTCTAGGAAATGTACAAAACCATCAATTAAACTAAAGGTGGGAGGTTGAAACAATGACTTATAAAACAGGATCTTCAATCAGTAACAAAACTCTAGTCTCTCAAACTATGGAGAGTATAACTAGTCAGGCCAGATGGAGAATTTGGACCTCAAAATATCTAATATATTTTTTGTTGAAATAAAGATAGGAGAAACAAAAGTAAAATAAAAAAACTTATTTTCTGAATTTGTCTCTAATGATCTATTTGATGGAGTTTTTGCTAAAAGTGGTGACGAAGCTGAAGTAGGAAGAAATGATGATCAGTGTGAATCAATACATGATGGTCAGACCAACGACATGTTTTGTTTTTTGTTTGTAACATTTAAAATAGAAAAAAATAAAAAGAAACCCTAGCTATCCTCCTTATATATACGTAAATGTACCCAATAGATCTTGAGCACCTCAATAAAAGAAAGAAAATTGCTTGTTGCCTTGTGAACATATATAATAGACTGATTTTGTGTTGCATTTCAAGAAGAAAGAATCATTTTTTGGTCAAAACAAACAAAAGGCAGAGCAACTTGGTTTGCTGCTTTCTCTTCTATTTTTTGGTGCCTAATTTTGTGTTGCATTTCAAGAATAAAGAATCATCTTTTGTGTTGTTGCACCACCTAAAAAAATGAGAATTGTTTCACTAGATTGTAATTAGGGTGCAAGAATTTGGTTTTTCATTTGGAGTTGTTGGTTTCGTTCAAGTTGGTTTCATCGTCAGATATAATTTGGTTGTTTGACTAATTTCCGTTGCGTTACTTTCACATCTTGTTTAATCATCCTATGAGTAACATATACCAATGACACTTATCTTAATGGCAAACTAGACTATAACAACGGCTTTTAGCCACAACACTTGTAGCGATGAATAGTTGTTGCAATAGGTCAAAAAGTGCTATAGTGAACACGTGTTGATGCACAAAACTTGGTTTTTATCGTCGCTACATGGTCTATACCTTGTAGTGTATAAATAAAAACCCTAGTGATGTTTTAAACATTCGAACATTTAGAAAGTCAATAAAGAGAATTTGTTTCCTTTTCCAGTCTTGTATATATGAATAGGATTTCAATTGATTTTTGACTTAATCTTATATCCACATTAAATTATACTTTGTTATTCTTTCTTGTCTTTGACTCAAAGTTGTATTAGATAGCCTGAAGAAGTTTTTTTAGGTCAGTGTGTCGCACGTGTTGTGAACCCAACATATAATTTATCTTATGTCTCGTATCTTTGAATTAATATTTATTATATATTTATAGACTTCTTGAGCCAACCAACACAAGGTTAGGTTACAGAAAATATAAAAGTCTATGCTGTGAGTCGTCAAATAGCTCTTTGAGTGAATCTGGCCTAACTATAACTAGTTTTACATAACTTTATATGCTCGGATAGTTCATGTTGTGTTTTATATGACACGGGTTAGTGTAGATATCTTTAAAGTATAAATACATACATGATCATCATTTACTCTAATACAAATACACAAGGACAAACACATATATACTCAACAAATTCCTAATGGAAGCTTTCGTAATGTCAAAAACCTCATGACAACGTACATGTACTTCTATAATCACTGCGAAACATATTTAACTAAGACCAGATGTCTAGAATCCATCTTTATTTTAAAAATACTTTCTAGAAACAAACACAAAATAGCATGCCCCTATCATAGTACGTCTTCCTCAGTACATCTCTGTGGAAAGTTAGAGTTGATCATATAGGTATGATGATGCTTTGGAACAAATCTTGTTTGTTTCGAAAGAAGAAAATTTACTCTTCGGAAGAATAAGGTTTAAGCTTTGGATGTTTTCTTAACTTCGGAAGGAATATTTTACCTTCGGAAGATATATTTTCTAGATATGAGGGGGTAAATTGTAAATAGTTTGTTAAAGCTGTTAGGACTGATTCGTGTATATAAAGATCAGTTGTAGTTTAGAATAGGGGTCTTAATTCTCATAGTTTTTCATAGTGTTCATATATATCTCAATAGAATAAGAATCATTTTAGTGGTGCATTTGTTCTTTAATATTGTTCTTTCTTTGATTTTTTTACAACAATTGGTATCAGAGCCAAGTTCGACTAGATTGAAGAAAGACGGTGATCATAGCTGCGATCAGAAGGGAAATTGAAGAAACAAATAATGGTTTCCATGAAGTTCAATCTTGAAAAGTTTGATGGCAATAATGATTTTGGGTTTTGGCGAGTCAAGATGTTAGCGTTGCTTGTACACCAGGGTTTGGTTGGAGCACTCACAAGGCAAAAAAATTTCTTGAAGGATTTGACAGAGGAAGAGAAGCGTGAGATTATGGAGAAGGTACACAATGCAATAATTTTGTCCTTGGGTGATTGAGTACTTCGAGAAGTGTCGAAGGAAGACTCGATTGTTGGAATTTGGGAAAAGCTTGAATGTTTTTAACATGATGAAGTTGTTGGCTAATCGACTATATCTGAAAAATACATGTATACATTTCACATGGCTGCAAACAATACTTTGGAAGATCACACAGATGTGTTTAACAAACTTATCTTGGAACTTGAAAATATTGACACTAAATTAGAAGATGAAGATCAAGCCATCATCTTCTTGACTTCATTGCCAAAGTCATATGATCACTTTGTTGATACATTGATGTATGATCGAGAGACATTATCAATGGAAGAGGTTCTTGCAACCATGAATTCAAAGGAATTGAAGAAAAACAGTTGTACAAGAAGATGCAAGTGATGGACTATATGTGCACGGGAGACTAGAATAAAGGTTCTCAAAAGGGAAAAGTCAAGCTAGATCAAGATCAAGAACCAAACAAAGGTGTTATGTATGTAATTTGGAAAAACATCTCAAGAACGACTGTTCGGAGATGAGAAAGAAGGGAACTGAGTCAAGCCTATTAAAGGGGCAAAATAGTCATGTATCAGAAGGATCTTCTGATAGCTATGATAGCTCGAACATTTTGAATGTGTCTTGTGATGAAAACATGGGTGAATGGATACTTGACTCAGGATGTTCTTTTCATATTACTCATGTTAAAGAGTTCTTTAAAGAGTTAAAGATGGATGATCTTGGTGAAGTAAAGCTTGGGGATGATTGGCCTTATAAAATTCTAGATTTAGGTACTATCACATTTAAGCTATATAATGGCACTAAGGTTGATATTACTGATATCAGGTATATTCCTAGTTTGAAAAGGAGTTTGTTGTCACTAGGTACTTTTAAGAAATCATACTATTATGTTGAATAGAAAGATGGTAAGGCTAGAATTGTTACAGGTTCATTGGTATTGTTAATTGGTAGTCGGAGGAGTAACACTACATATAGAATAGAGGGATATATAGTGCATGGTAGTATATGTGCAACACTTACTAAGAATGATAGCTCTTTAGTATGTCATAAGAGATTTGGTCATCTTAGTGAATAAGGTCGTATTGAATTATGGAAACAAGGCATCATTAGTGAGTTTAAGGTAAATGATGTAGGATTTTGCGAGACATGTGTTTTGGGTAAAAGTAAGAGGGTTCAATTCAATATTTGCAAACACATATCTACTAATGTTTTAGACTATATCCATTCTGACCTATAGGGCCCTGCCAGAACTAGTACTCTAGGTGGAGCTAGTTATTTCTTGTTTATCATAGATGATTACTCAGAAAGAGTTTGGTTGTAAGTTCTTACACATAAAATGAAGCTTTTAAGAAGTTTGTAGAGTGGAAAATTCTAGTTGAAACTCAAAGTGAGAGGAAGGTCAAGAAGTTGAGAACTGATAATGGGCTGGAGTTCTATAATAGTGAGTTTAATGAGTTTTGTAGAACTCATGGGATAGTCGGACATCTTACTATACCCGGTACTCCACAACAAAACAGGTTAGCTGAGAGAATGACCAAAACTTTGTTGGAAAGGATTAGATGCATGAGGACTAATGTTGGGTTTCCAAAAGGTTTCTTAGGTGAATTAGTTACATCTACAACTTATCTTATTAACAGATCTCCACCTAGAGCTTTGGATATGAAAACTCCTATTGAGATGCGGATAGGAGAAAAACCTAACTATAGCCATTTAAGGGTGATTGGGTTAGTGGTCTATTTTCATGTTAGTTTGGATAAACTTGATTCAAGGGCACAAAAGGGTATTTTTTTGGGTACCCTGAAGGTGTCAAGGGTTATAGAATATGGAGGTTAGAGGGAGAAGGGCCTCAAGTAATTGTAAGCAGGGATGTAGAATTCCAAGAAGGCTTGTTGTATAAGGATGCGGTAGGTGTAAGCATCCAGACTCAGTCTCCGGAGAAAATTGAGATTGAAGTGGAGTATGAGGATGATTCAAACAGGGCTGCTGGGTCAAGCAGAAGTAGTGAAGGTGAGGTGGATTTAGAGCCTCATATTACTCATAACATTGCCAAAGATAGACCTAAAAGAAAGGTTGTGGCTCCTATCAGATATAGACAGGATCATGATATGTTAGTTGTTGCCTTCACAACTGCTAAGAGGAGAGTATATATGCACCTTTACGTTTTACAGAGGATATGTCTTCAGATAAAAGTGACAAGTGGTATGATGCTATGGTTGAAGAGATGAATTCCCTAGAGAAGAATGAAACATGGGAATTGGTTGATAAGCCAATAGATCAGAAGTTGGTAGCTTAGAAGTGGCTACATAAAGTCAAGGATAGTGTTCCTGGTGCTGAGGGTCCTAGGTTTAAGGCTAGGTTGGTTGCTATAGGATTTACTTAGAGGGAAGGCATTGACTATAATTAGATTTTTTCACCAGTGGTAACGCATACTTCAATTCGCTATCACAGTTGCTCTTGATCTAGAGTTGGAACAACTAGATGTTAAGACAACTTTCTTGCATGGGTACTTGGATGAAAAGATATATATGAAGCAACCTATGGGTTTTGAGGTTGAAGGCAAGGAGGACAAAGTGTGTTTATTGAAGAGGTTGTTATATGGTCCAAAACAGTCACCAAGGCGGTGGACAAGCAGTTTGATGAGTTTGTTGCAACTCATGATTTCACTAGGAGTGACTATGATAGTTTGTTTATCATAGGAGTTGTTATATTGGGGATTATCTATATTTGTTGTTGTATTTAGATGATATGTTGATAGCATGCAAGGTGTAAGATGAGATTGAAGCTACAAATAAGTTACTCATGATGGAGTTTGAAATAAAAGAATTGGGTAATGCTCGGAAGATTTTGGGAATAGAGATTACCAGAGATATGAGTTCTAGACAATTAAAGTTATCACAGACTTCTTACACAAATAAAGTCCTCAAGCTTTATGGTATGCATGAGTGCAAAGCTGTTAAAACTTCTATTGGGGCTCATTTCAAGTTATCCATGAAAGATAGTCCTTGTACTAAAGATGAGTTGACATATATGGAGAAGGTTCTATATGCTAATTTAGTAGGAAGTCTTATGTATCTAATGGTATGCACAAGGCCTGATTTGGCCTATGATGTGTGCTTGGTTAGCAGGTTTATTTCATCACCTGGGAAAGTTCATTGGGATGTTGTTAAATGGATTCTTAGATATTTTCAATATACTAAAGATTGGGGATTGGTTTTTGGTTTGAAGGAAGGTGAAGGTCAAGATAGAGGTGAAGGTTATGTTGATTCTAACTTTGCAAAAGATCTTGACAAAGGCATATCAATCACTGGTTATGTTTTCAGTGTGATGGGTAATGCGGTAAGCTGGAAAGCTCAATTGCAATATCTGGTTGCATTGTCTACTACAGAAGCATACTATATAGTGCTAACTGAAGCTATAAAGGAGTCATTGTGGTTACAAAGACTGGTTGTTGAGTTAGGGATGAGATTGTCTGATACAGTGGTGTTTTGTGACAATCAAGGTGCTATACAACTTGCTAAAAACAGTGTCTTTCATGAACAGACAAAACGTATTCATGTTTGATTGTATTTTATTCAGGAAGTGATTAACAATAAAGAAGTTATGGTAAAACAAGTTGGAATAAATGAGAATCTTGCATATATTTTTACAAAGGTGGTGGTAGGTTCTATGTTTGAGTTTGTGTTACAAAGCTTGGTATTGGTTGACATTATTATTGATGTTCTATGATGCATACTCTAAAGGTGGAGATTGTGGAAAGTTAGAGTTGATCATAAAGGTATAATAATACTTTGGAAGAAATCTTGTTTGCTTCAGAAGAAGATTTAATCTTCAGAAGAAGGAGGTTTAAGCTTCGGAAGTTTTCTTAACTTAGGAAAAAAATGTTTTACCTTCGGAAGATATGTTTTCTAAACATGAGGGGGTAAATTGTAAATAGTTTGTTAAAGTTGATAGGGTTGATTCGTGTATATAAGGATCTTGTAGTTTAGAACAAAAGTCTTAATTCTCATAGCTTTATTTGTTCTTTAATATTGTTCTTTATGTGATTGGTTTTACAACAATCTCTTTCATTAATTATCTACAGCAATTGTTGACCACCATATATAACTTTTATCAATGTGTCATCGATTATGTCATCATCAATAAGCAATGTGACTCTATATGATACAACAAATGGAAAAGTAAATTAACGACACAAAAAAAGAATACAATTATGCAACAATGGATTCCAAACAGCCTAACAACAAAAGAAAAGGGTGAACCGAGAAATAAAGTAGAAGAAATGTCGAATAACAACCCAAAAGGAGGAAAAGGTTAAGGTATATCGCTCACAACTTTATATTGACACTTGTGTTCATCTAAATAATATTTTTTTGAAATTATTTCGTCCTTAACGAATACGGAAATTTTTACTTCTTGGTTATTGCAATTTTTTTCTTATTTTTTATTAGAAATGAGTTGAAGCAAACAATGTTTTGCCTTTGGATTAAACGACACAGATTATGTTACTCCACGGTTATTATAAACTCAATTTAAACATGTTTTATTTATGTTCTTTTGGAGAATTTCTACAGACTAACAAATTATTTAACTCGTGATCCATGGCATATGCATGCAGCCTTTAACAAGTGGCAAAACGTACACTTCTAAACCTTAATTTTAACTCTGCAAGAGATTATTATTATTTGGAATCCTTCTATATTTACATTTAATTGTAGAAAGATTACATTGTATATGGCTCAAATATGAAGAAAAATAACACCAAATTCTGAAGAACATATATCATGATAAATGTAGTATGGCTTTGAGCTCGAAAAACGCATCCTCTTGGCATGAAATAGTTAGGCCTCCCATCGAATGATCAAACCCAAATTCTTCCTCTGAGCGATGTAACAACTCTTTAAATAACGGATGTTCCAAGTATGATACTGGGATAACAACCCGCCGCTTCTGTTTTTCACCAACATACACTGCTATATGACCTTTTGGCACATCCCTTCGATAACTTCTACTACGATTAGAGTTCAATCTGCTATAACTTTTTTTCTTTGAAATCAAAGAAGAATACAACCACATAAGACCCATTTCTTCACAAGAGAAATTTGCAGTACTGTGAAGAGGGATTGAGGCATGCATGTATTTATAGCTATCTTGCTTAATTGGCATCCAGTGTAGGATGATGGTGCCTCACATGGCTAGCCAATCATATATTTTCCATGAATGTACTAAGTTCATTTCAATAATAATATTTAAATATAAATACAGTAAGAAGAACGCGTATAAGTCGGATCGGCATAAGCAATGATTTGTACACATCAAAAGTAACATAATATTTAATTACCGGTTCACATATACGGCATCCGTCACGACTAAGCTAAGGTGTTTCCTTTTCTTTAGACTAATTTAAGTTGTTTTGTTTTCTTTTTTTTTCACGACTAGCAGGTTAGACCCGTGTTTGATCACGAGTCAATTTTAAAAGTATACGATAACATTAAAGTGGAATATTCAAAATTTAAAGATATATGAACATGTTTACTTATATATGATAAAATAATAAATCTAGTATACATATCCAGTGGGCGTAGAAGAACAGTGATGGACATATATACATCCAGGGCCGACGTATTTATAGACGTATTTGAAAACATGTTTAATCATATCATTGATGAAACTTTAAAAACTCAAATATCCAGCATGTGGCTAAAATGAAGAGTGTTGGTATTTTCCTAAAAAAATATACCGTCAACAAGAAGCTACTAACCTTATTCTCTTACAGTTGGAACACAACTGTACATCCATCAAAAGAACGAAAGATTTGTTTGCACTAACGTTTTGTGATTTGATTTTACAATTAAGTCATATGAGACTGATGAAAAACAACAAGCATCAAACCATCTTAACTTTGTGGGTGCCGAAGCTACATTCTTGTATACTAAAGTAGCAAGTAATCCAAACTACTATGCCAGCTATTCTTAGATGTACTTGGAACAACAATTAAGAAGTCTACTATATATAAGGTACTGGTATTGGATCCAAGTTTCTAGTGCAAGTCAGTATTCTCTCATGAAAGTAGGGATGCGCATTTGGTACCCGGTACCCGTACCGGTACTCGTACCGTTTCGGTACCCGGTTGGTAGCGAAAATATATATAAGGTACTGGTATCGATACTTGATTTTCTTATATTTCGGAACCAGTACTGGCCGGTACCGGTACCTGTACTTTACCCAAAAGTCCCGTATGATATCCGATAGTACCCGAATATGAATAACCTATTTTTGAAAAAGTATGAATAACACAATGATCAAATCAAAGATTAACTTTCTTTGATATTTTGAAACTTTTGGTATTGGTATTGGTATTGATATTATTGGTGTTTATTATTTTAGGGTGAAACTCATTACCATTAATCGAAAACAATTTACTATTTTTTTTGGTTCAGTGTTGCTTCACAACTGATAAATGGTAAGCATGAGTGAAATTGTTGATATTTAGAATGCATGGTCAAGTCTACGTACTATTTTTGTAATACATGTGGATTTTTTATTAATATTTTATTTTTGTTTAGTTATTATAAAATTTTATGGGTATCGGGTACCAAACATGTACAGGATAGCGGGTACAAAAACAAGTTTCGGTTACCGTAATCAAACATGAACAATGCAGTAAGCCTAAAAAATAATGTTACGGGGGTAATAGGTACCAAAGAGGTATTGAGTACCAAAATACCGGTACCGTAGTGGTACCGGTACATGTACCCATATACCGAAATCGGCACCGGTAACGGTACTCATTTTTTATAAAATTCGGGACCGGGTACTTTCGGTATCAGTACTAGTTCGGTACTGGTACGATACCGAGCTCATCCCTAGATGCAAGCTCATTATTCATTAGTTCAACCTCAATCTCAAATTTATTAATCCATTTAGCCTCAAAACCAAAATCACCAAGTGTATGTTGCTACCTCATCTTCTTCAAAACAAGCTATCTAGATTGCTGAAAATCATCTTGTACTATTTAGTACCTTCATGTCTAGTTATAAAGTTTTCATGGCTAGAAGAATGAGTGCACCAGATGTTCTTGTAGATGATTTGCAACAAGTTAAACCTTATGATATTGAAGAAATCAATATTAATTATCAAATGACAATGGTGGTTTATCATGCTAAAAACTTTGTTATAAGAATTGGTAGATAAATGTTTGAAGTAAATACTTCTAGCAAGTTTGGTTTTAAAAAGACAAATCTAAGATGCTACAACTATGAAAAATCACACAATTTTCTAGGGAGTTTACAGAACCAAAAATCAATTCAACTAAAGATGGGAAAAAGATGGTGACTGTTGAGGTTGAAACAAAGACTGATAAAGCAGGAACCACTAGCAGAAACAAAGCTCTAGTTTCTCAAACTGATGGAGAGTATGACTAGTCAAACCAGACAGAGGTTTTGGAACTTTAAGATATCTACTATATTGTTTGTTGAGAAAAAGACAAGAGAAAAAGAAGAGAAATAAAAAAAATTATTTGCTTAATCGGTCTCTGATGATCTACTTGATGGAGTTTTTGCTTAAAGTCAAGATAAAGTTGAAGAAGGATGAAATGATGATCAATATGAATCAATACAAGATGGTCGGACCAATGGCATGTTTTGTTTTTCCTTTGTAACATAATATAAAAAGAAAAAGAGAAAGAAACCCTAGCTATTCTCCTTATATATATATGCAAATGTACTCTTTAGATCTTGAGCACCTCAATGAAAGAAAGAAACTTGTTTGTTGGCTTGTGGACATATATAATAGCATACAAGCTTCTTGATTGCTTATTTTCGTCAACAACAAACAAAAGGTTGAGCAGCTTGGTTTGCTGCTTGCTCTGCCATTTTTTGGTGCCTAATTTTGTGTTGCATTTCAAAAAGAAAGAATCATTTTTTGTGTTTTGCACCCCCTAAACAAAGCAAGATTGTTCTCTACATTGTAATTAGGGTTGCAAGTATTTGGTTTTTTCGTTTGATGTTGTTGGTTTCGTTCAAGTTGGTTTCATCGTCAGATATTATCTGGTTGTTTGACTAGTTTCCATTGCGTGACTTTTACTTTTCGTTTAATCATCCCTATGAGTAACCTATACCAATGACGCTTATCCTGGCGGCAAACTAGATTTACTACAATGACTTTTAGCCACGAAACTTCTAGCGATGAATAGTTGTCGCTATAGGTCAAAAGGTACTATAGTGAACACGTGTTGACGAGAAAATATTCCTTGTAGTTGACGCGAAAATATTCTTTGTAGTGTATAAATAGAAATGCCAGTGATGTTTTAAACATTCGATCCTTTAGAAAATAAAGATAATTTATTTCCAATCCAGTGTTGTATTTATGAATAGAATTTCAATTAATTTTTTAATTAATCTTATATCCACATCAAATTATACTCACTTATTCTTTGTTGTCTTTGAGTCAAAGTTGTAATATTTACCTGAAGAAGTTTTCTTTAGGTCAGGGTATGGCTCGTTTGTGAACACAACATATGATTTATGATATATCTTATGTCTCGTATCTTTGAATTAATATGTATTATATGTGTAAAGATTTCCTGACCCGAGCAACACAAGGTCAGGTTACAGAAAATATAAAAGTCTAGGCTGTGAGATGTTGAAGATCTCATTGAGTGAATCCGGTCTATAACTAGTATTACATAACTTTATATGCTCGGATAGTTCATGATGTATTTTATATGACACGGGTTAGTATAGATATCTTTAAAGTATAAATACATGCATAAATGATCTTATTTACACTAATACAAATACACAAGGACCAACACATATATAATCAACAATATTGCCAAAGGAAGCTTCCGCAATGTCGAATTGAAAACCTCATGACAATATACATGTACTTCTATAATCACTGCAAAACATCTGTAACTAAGACTAGACGTCTAGACTCCATCTGTTATTTTAAAAATACTTTCTAGACAAACACAAAACAACATGTCCCTATCACAGTAAGTCTTCCTCGGCACATCTCTCTCATTAATTATCAATAGCAATTGTTGACCACCAAATATAACTTATATCAATGTGTCATCCATTTTGTCATCTTCAATAAGCAATGTGACTCTATATGATACAACAAAAGTAAAAATAAAAAAACGACACAAAAAAAATACAATTATGCAACAATGGAATCCAAACAGCCTGACAACAAAAGAAAAGGATGAACTGAGAAATAAAGTAGAAAAAATGTTGAATAACAACCCAAAAGGAGGAAAAGGTTGAAGTCTTCCATGTTCACGACTTTATATTGACACTTGTGTAATATCTCCTTTCAACAACCCAAATAACATTTTACGGAAATTATTTTTTCGTTAATTTATACGGAATATTTAACTTATTGGTTATTGCAAATTTATTCTTCATTTTTTATCAGAAATGAGTTGAACCAAACAATGTTTTGCCTTTGGATTAAACGACACTGATTATGTTACTACACGGTTGATATAAACTCCATCTAAACATGTTTTATTTCTGTTCTTTTGGAGATCTATAACAGATTAACAAATTATTTAACATGTGATCTATGGCATGCAGCCTTTAACAAGTGGCAAAACACTTCTAAACCTTATTTTTAACACTGTAAGAGGTGATTAATAATTGAAATCCTTCTATATTTACATTTAAATGTTGAATGATTACATTGTATATGGCTCAAATATGAAGAAAAATAACACAAAATTCTGAAGAACGTGTATCATGATGAATGTAGTATGGCTTTAAGCTCGAAAAACACATCCTCTTGGCATGAAATAGTTAGGCCTCCCATCGAATGACCAAACCCAAATTCTTGATCTGAGCGACGTAACAACTCTTTAAATAACGGATGTTCCAAGAATGATACTGGCATAACAACCCCCGCTTCTGTTTTTCACCAACATACACTGCTATATGACCTTTTGGCACATCCCTTCGATAACTTCTACTGCGGTTATAGTTCAATCTGCTATAACTTTTTTTCTTTGAAATCAAAGAAGAATACAACCGCATAAGACCCATTAATTCTTCACAAGAGAGATTTGTAGTACTGTGAAGAGGGATTGAAACATGCATGTATTTATAGCTATCTTGCTTAATTGGCATCCAGTGTAAGATGATGGTGCCTCACATGGCTAGCCAATCATATATTTTCCATGAATGTACTAAGTTCAGTTCAATGATAATATTTAAATATAAATACAGTAAGAAGAACGCGTATAAGTCGGAGGCATAAGCAATGATTTGTACACATCAAAAGTAGCATAATATTTAATTACTGGTTCACATATACGGCCTCCGTCACGACTAAGCTAGTGTTTCCTTTTCTTTAGGCTAATTTAAGTTGTTTCTTTCTTTTTTCTTTTTTATACTTGTAATAGTAGGACTAGCGGGTTACACTCGCGTTTGATCGCGACTCGATTTTGAAAGTTTATGATATCTTTAAAGTGGAATTTTCAAATTTTAAAATATATGAACATGTTCACTTATATATGATAAAATAACCAATCTAGTATACATATATATAAATATATCTACTGCTGAATTATATGTAAAATAATTAGTTAGTAATAGTATAATCATACTTATTAACCTTAATTATCTCGTAATTAATAATTATCGTTACCAACATTATTGTTATCACCATATTACATAAAATTTTGATCCTAAGACATTCAGTTTATATACGTGTACTGAGATTTTGAAATTATTTAATATGAATAAACATATACCGTTCTAAACTTTTCGATCAATTATTTCTTAAAACAAAGTAACTTGATTACAAATATATATTTTCTGTTATGTCTCGATAACAATATTTCTTACGACTCTAACATTAACTATTATATTTACTATTTTATACCAATATTACTTTATTAATAATAAAAGCATTGTTTATATATACCACACATTTTATATTAAACTTTATTATTACTAAATTTAGCAGTAGGCGTTGTTAATATTATTACTTTGTAAAATTCTTATTAAAATTGTTTTTGTTTTTTTATTTTTATGAATAACAAGTATTAATTGAAGAAATTAAATTTTAATTCATCTTAAAATTACCATATACAACCCATATAGATTTCTTAAAATAAATATAAAAAATTACCATTCTCTTCATGTTTTAAAATAAGGGTTAAATTATTATATTATTCTCATCAAATTCTATATATTTAAAAACTATATAGCACACTCCTAATACATATGATACAAGTTCAAATACATAGCAATGATAATTACTTGACTTTAGTTTTTTTTGTTTCAAAAGTAAAAGTTAAAATTATATTTTATTATTATAATTAAAGTGTATTGTATTTTGCTTTTTTATAATTTTAAAAGTAATAATATTGTTTTAAAATTATTATATTATTCTCATCAAATTCTATATAAATTTAAAAGTAATAATAATAATTTTAAAAGTCAAAGTTAAAATTACCATTCTCTTCATGTTTTAAAATAAGGGTTAAATTATTATATTATTCTCATCAAATTCTATATATTTAAAAACTATATAGCACACTCCTAATACATATGATACAAGTTCAAATACATAGCAATGATAATTACTTGACTTTAGTTTTTTTTGTTTCAAAAGTAAAAGTTAAAATTATATTTTATTATTATAATTAAAGTGTATTGTATTTTGCTTTTTTATAATTTTAAAAGTAATAATATTGTTTTAAAATTATTATATTATTCTCATCAAATTCTATATAAATTTAAAAGTAATAATAATAATTTTAAAAGTCAAAGTTAAAATTACCATTCTCTTCATGTTTTAAAATAAGGGTTAAATTATTATATTATTCTCATCAAATTCTATA
>BJCM01062778.1:0-11804 GCA_018326385.1 Flaveria bidentis | reverse complement strand
ATCCAATTTCTTGTTTTCTTTATTTGGCTTCTCGTATATGCATTCCCCCGTCCTCTAACATCCTTGTTTTAATCCCTTTACCTACAACCAAGCATAACTCGTAGTCATAGCTATTCAAACAATTATAATCACTAAAAGTATATAAACACTCGAGATTAAAACGCTATAACACATAAAAATCACATCACATCAAATACATACTCCTGCTACCATTAGAGGAGTTAATGGAACTAGAAAAGGCAACCAGGCTGTGGAATGAACAAGAAAAGGAAGTAGCATAGTTGGCCTTAGAGGAAGAAAAAGAAAGAGAACAGAGAGAAGATGACATGCAACTTAGGAGGGAAAGGATAGCTTTCCTAACCTCCAGAGGTTTCTCTCTTCAAGAGCTATCTCCACACAATGATGATACGATCCTATGGCTCTTTAACAAAGAGTAGGATCAACTAGAGAAAGAGAGAAAGAAAGCTGAAAGAGAGAAGTTGAGGGAGAAGAAAAAGAAAGAAGAAGATGCAAGGGTCACTGCGACCAAGAAGTTATGTGAGAAAGCCTATATGAAAGACTATCTCAGGGCTCATGGATTCTTTGGCAGGCAGGTGGGACCAATGTCTGAAAAGAAACTGCAACGAATTGTTAGTGAAATCAAGGCTGGCATTTGTTTGGGCAAAAGGAAAGAGATTTATAGAAGGGTACAGGGGATGACCTTCAAATCAACCACTCAACCCCAACCTGAAGCAATACCCTCTCCATACACCATCACCTCAACCATCTAAATTATCCATCATAACCTTCCTAACCATCCCCCCAGCCTTCTAAACATCTCTCCTTGGAAGAATTCAAGGCAATCAAGACAAAGCTCTCAAATTGCACAACCCTGAGCGACATCTCTTGTGAAGAAGACTCTGTCAAACTGTCAAACTGTCATATGTTGATGGATCTTCATCTTCCTTCACAAGAGATTAATTTCTTGATCTACCCAGAAGAACACTGGACCATGCTGCTAGACTTCTTGGTCTCAACTCTAACTCCTTAAACGATAAATAGAAGAAGCTGAGAAGAAAGCTGGTGACTCTGCTAGACACAAAGAAAGGAGACAAGATTCCTTGTTAGCCTCTTGTTCCTATAAAGAAAATCATCCAGTGGAGGTTTGATGAGGCCTCTCACAACTTTGTTGTGGAGAGAGAGAATGGTGAAAGCAATAGGCTGAATGCCTCATCTCTGTTACACTCTAGCAAGTCTGACATTGCTGAGTTAACAGAGAAACCATTGTCCAGCCCCTCCTACTCCAAAACTTCAGCTCATATTAGAAGTCATCTCACCAGTCTTCATTTTGCTGAGTTAACCCTTCATCTTGCTGAGTTAACCATAAGAGCAAAGATTGAATAGGAGCTGAAATTGAGAGAGAAGGAAGACAAGGAAAGATCAACCTCTAAAGGCACAATCTCTCTACAGATGGTGGAAGATCCTGAATTGGAACCTATAGTTTGATGGGAGTATGACTACAACTCTCACCAGCTAACTCTGTTCAGAGGGACCTAATAGAGGGTACATATCATTCAGGGTGACAAACTGGATCTCCTGTCAACTAATGATCTGTACAAACTTCTCAGCACCACATCTAGGAAAAACAAAGAAACAAATAAATATCTGCTTCCCTTGGTGTTGAAAGTTTTGAGTAGCAGGAATAAGTGAAGTTTTGGTAGCATCAGCCTAGGGGGAGTTTGCTGGATCAAGAAGAAGGCTGGTGCAACCAAAACCAAATCACTTAGACAAATTTTGGTGCAACTTACAAAGGCTACCGAAGCTAAGTGTGGAACTTCCGAAGGAAGTAGAGTTCTTCCAAAGACAAAGTGAAAGATCAACTTCCGAAAACAAATTCTACATCCTATGTCAAAGTACTCACTTTCGAAGATCAAGTATAAGAAGAAAAGATCAGAGGACAATTCCGAAGTATGAAGAAAAGAAGAAGTCCTCAAGCCTCGGAAAAAGTAGCCTCTTCCAAAGTATAAATGGCTTCGGAAGAACTTGTTCTTCCGAAGCCAACTACCCTTCAGAAGACACTGCTATGAACCAATGGACATAAGTATGGTGTCTCTAGCACTCCGCTGCAGACCTCTGATATACTACATGGCACTTTCTCAAACAACATGTAGTTGACCATACTTTATTCTATTGTTTTCCTTTAGTAGAAAGCATAGTTGCCAACTTTTGTTGGTGACAAAAGGTAAGTCATGGACATGTCATGACTATCTTATCTTAGATAAGACATTATCTAAGATACCGTAAACTATAGCTTTGTAGTATTTGCTTAGAGGATTCCAGCCGGTATCAAAGTATATCCGGCTATAGGTAGTATTATATATAGTTTCTCATTGTAACTCATGTCACATGCTTGTAAGAGTCCTGTAATACATTGAGTTGAGAAGTAATATATGCAAGTACCTTGAAAATTATATTTATGTGTTCATTGTTACTTAATATATTATTATCAACTCTTAGAGACTCTGCTTCATCCGAGTGTAGTTTAAGTGAGTTTGAGAGAAAAACCAAGTGTTTAGTGACATAAACCTATCCTGTAGTTGACCTATTTACAAAAGCCTTTTTACAAGGAAGGTTTGAGTATTTGGTTGAGTCAATTGGTCTTATTAATCATGTTGAAAACTGATTGTGTTTTATCAAAATGATAAGAATCCTCCCTTTTTATAAGCAAAATAATTGAGAAACTGTCAAAGTTGACTACCTGATTGTATATATTGTGTGTGTTTGTGTGTGTGCGCTAAAAAAAGGCAAATACAAAATGAAAAATTGCAATATCAAAATAGAAAAATATAAAAGGAAAATACAAGAATATAGTTTAGTTTTTCATTTCTTATTTTAGGATTGAATCTATCATTGCAATTTGTGAGAAATGATAATACATCAGTTTATTCAGTTGCATACTTCACTCGTTAATAAGTCTGACATGATTAGATATGATGTGTGGGTAATATTATGAAATTATACTAAATCATTATGCATTTGCGTGTATCCGTCTGATTTCTTATGAGTGGTGTTGACTTATCTGATTGATTGTTTCTCAAGTAACAAACTCACACCTGGTGGTGATATGAATAACCATGAGATTTGTTTATTGCATTTATTCACTTCTTTGTTATGAGTAATTATAGACCTGAAGTGATGAGGTGTCATCTGTTGTAAGTCATTACAGACCTAAATATTCTCACTTGATGCAAAAGATGCCAATGTGCACAATCCTTTCAAAAGTCCAAAATAAATGTTCTATGATTCTTATGACTCATCTCTATCCTATTCTTTATGAAATGGATTCGGGGATTACCCAATAGTTCGTCCATGGTGGTTTTCTCGGTGATTATCAAATGGTTTTCCCATGATGATTCTCTCTTTGACCTAAACATGAGATTTGGTTATGCATATATGTCAGGTGTTTAAGTTGAGTAAAAGTGGTTGCTTGCATACCTTGATCATGGTTGGACTCTCTAAAACTAAGTATGGGTCACTTATTGTCATATCTAATCAAACCTTATTCAATCCAAAAATTGAAAAAGTAAGTGTGCTGATACTTTTGCCAAGGTACTCATTGTCTGTCCTTAGATCTAGTGTCTTCTTTGCTGCAGTAACGCTGACCTGGAATACACCTGATTAGGATTTAATCAATGTATATGAGTATCCATAATTTATTTTATTTTAATATGCTGATTATTATCTGATATGATCTCACTATAGGCATATGATTCATTGTATATATATTAGAGTTTTATTGTGTTTTTTTATTTTTGCATGATTTTATGTGTGCAGGTATGTTGATAATGATTGGTTTTTCTCAATTTTAAACTTATATAAACTTCTAAGTTTGTGAACTTAAAAGTTTAGGGGAAGTAAAGATTGAAAAAGAGAAAATCAAAATAAATGTTTGGATGAAAAGGATTGTGCTAAAAGTTTACAAGTATGTGTGTGTTTGATATGATACAAAAATGAACCTGAAAAGATTTCAAATTGATTTTGATTTGAAATGTGGAAAAGCTTCTTGCAATTTTAGAGTTGAGGTTGTTTGAAATATTTGAAGTTTTTTAAAACAAATTTGAGACAAATGACAAGAAATTAATTAAAAAACAAAAGGTAAATGTTTGTGTGAGAAATATAATTTTTAAATGTCATAGTCAAAAAGTCAAAGTTTTGTGTAGTAAAAAGTCAAACTTTGACCAAGGGTTGAAAATTTCATGCACAACAATTACAAAATTCAAAATTAGGGTTTGGATGAAAAAAATCCAAGTTTTAGACGTTGGAAAGGTCCTCATACGCCTAAACAGTTAGCATAAGTCTAGTTTAGAAATATGATGAATTTTCAATGTTTATGAATAAGTGTTGGACATTTTGGTTCCAACTCATGCGCCTAAATAATGGTCATAAGTCTGAAAAGTTGGTTAAGTGTTGGACGTTCTATCCAAGCTCATGCGCCTAAACAGTACCAAATGTTCCATGTTGAAAATAAACCAAGTGTGGACTCCTTGAAAGCCCATGCGCCTAAACAATTCTCATACAAACCGAGGGTTCATGAATCTGTCCATGTGTTAGGCATTTCAGGATAGGTCAAGCGTCTAAACAGTGCTCATACGCCTAAAACAGTGCTCATGCGCTTGAACAGTGCCAATGTGCCTACATCATTTGATGAAATTTTGACCAAGTTTGTTCATGCGTCTAGGTCTCATGCGCCTAAAAAAGAGTAATACGCCTGTATAGGGCCAATGCACCTAAACCTCATACGTCTCAACAATGATCATGCACGTGCATAGAGGTCATATGTCCAAGGGTTTTGCACACTTATATAATTCAACACTTGATATAATTTCATTTCACTCAATCATTCACACTCTTTACACTCTCTGTTTATATTCATTTGCACCCGACAATCATTCATACATTCTTGTTTAGACTGATTTATTGAGATTGTTGTTATTTTAAGGTATAATCAGTGATTCTAAACAACTTGTTAAATGCATATCATCAAATCACAAATCAAAAACATTACATTGGATTGGGTGTTTGAATCCTATTCGGGTGTTTGAATCCTATTCGGGTGTTGACAGATTTGAAATTTGATGATAAAATGTGATTAAATGTTCAAAATTGAATGTGAAATTATTGTTAATAAATGATTTCGACCACATTAACATCATCAAAACTTAATATAATCACAAAAAATTCTTGATGATTCACGTGTTCATCAGTAATAAAAAAATAAGAATAAATAGTATCATAAATGAATCAACAATGGAATTTCCAAATAAATTTTTACTTGTTAATCATCAAAAATCACTTAATGTTCATAAATCTAACAAGAAACAAGTTACTTAATTTATTACAACTTTCTAAAATTTGATTGATCATAAAACACTAAGTGATCAACACTTATAAATTTTTAATAAAATTGATCAGATTCTAAAACTTTAAAATCTATTAAGTAAATTTTATAAAATTAATAACGTATTCTTAAGTTGTTACATGATTTTAAATCTCATAATAATAATAATTGATTTTCATTCAAAATATTTGAGAAATTAAGTGTGTAAAACATTTAGAAAATTTCTTAAATGTTACTGAATATAAGATTGATAAAAAATTATGAGATTTACATCAATGTGATACTTTGATAATTATACTTGTTTCTTGGGAATGACAGATGGCTGAGCTCAAGTTTGAGCCAAAGCATAATGTGGCTGCATTTTTGGATGAGGATGTGACAGAAGCTGTTGGATATGAAGAGATGATTAGATTCATTCTAAGAACAAGATATGTATATGCTATATGTGCTTGCCCAACCATATATGCAAGATTGATAAAGAGATTTTGGTGAACAACTGAGGTTGAGACAGGTGATCAAGGAAGTAATGTCTTAAGAGGATTTGTTACTGGGGATAGAATAATAGAGATTTCTTAGCAGTCTATCAGAGTTGCTCTTAGACTCGGTGACAGTGAACCCCAAGACTTATCTGAATTTACTTTTAATAAGTACATAGAAGTATTTATGATGATGGGTCACCTAGATAACTTCCCGAAAAAGTAGTTCTTTAAAGCTAGAGTATACAATCACTGGAAGCTTTTATGCTACATCTTTTAATATTGCATGTCCAAAAGAAGTGCAAGATGTAATTCATTTCCAGTGGACATAGAATCTCCTATTGTAGCATTGGAAATAAATAGAAGATTTAGCATGGCTAAATGGATCATGAATGGATTCATTTTTAACTTGGAGAAAGGGAACACAAACAAGTATCCAATCAGTTGATCATCAATGAAGGGCATCTAGATTTGTATGTATATGGAGTAGAAGGTGATAGACTTGATCTAGAACATATGTCTGAGATTATGGAAAAGAGATTGGTAGTTATTACTAGAGCTCCAAATGTCCTTATGTTTGATTACATGATAGTTGTAGCTAGGGATGAGGTTGATATTAATCAACAACACTTTCATTTGATTGAAGATGACCCTGTGGATCCAATGATTTGATTGATGATATATTTGAAGAAGTGATTGTAGAAGAAGAAGATGATGATGATGATGAGGATGAAGGAGAACATGATGATGATGTAAAAAGTTCTTTTGGTGCTGACAATGATGGTGGTAATGATTAAGATGACAATGATGGTGGCAATAATCAAGATGATGATGATGATAGTGGTGATAACCAAGGTGGCGATATTAGGGGAAACATAGAAGAAACTAACCAAGATATGGATAATGAAGAAATTGTATTTAAGCACAGAGATGAGATTGTCGATAATGATGAAGGTGAAGTTGTAGCTGAAATGAATGATCAAGAGAGAGATGAAGGTAATGATGGGGCTGAAGAGAATGTTGATGCTAACTTGAATCAAAATCAAATGCTTTATTATTTAAACCAATCATTCAGAATGTGACTTTTGACGTACCTTCCCAATCTCAAGAGGATCAAATTGTTATAGAAAAGACAGTGATGAAACAAACTGATGATGTTTGTGTTCAAACTGAGCTTGAAAGTGATGAAGAGGTAATTGATGATTTGAAAGCAAAGATTGTTGATCAAGATGAGCTAATAAAGAAACTACAAGATGATAATGTTTTGTTAAAAGATAATAATGAAAAGAAAGATTTTATGCTAAGTGATCTTGAAGAAAAAGTCAAAAGATTGAATGAAGTGATAGAAAAATTGAAAGAAAGTTTACAAGAGAAAGAAAAAGAGTATGAAGTTGTTATAACTAAGAAGAACTAAAGAAGAAGCACAAGTTCTAGTGATTGAAAAACATTCTGAAGCTTAAAAGGGAAAAAGAAAGATTGATGAAATTGAAACAAAACCATCGTCTATACAAGCTAAAACGCAAAAGATTGGTGAAGAAACTATAAATGTTGAAGAAGAAGAAGTCCAAAAGCAAATTGAAGCATATAATGATATTGACTCAGACTTCCCACATGAATGGTATGATAAAGTACTGGAGGAAGAAGATGTATGTGAGTTAGTTGATTCTCCACTAATGAATGTTAATGATGATATTTCTATTCCAATGGACTTTGATGACAAATATAACTGTCTTGTCAAGAAGAAGTATAATAGAGTGTTCCTAGATGGGTTAACTGTGACTCAAATCAATGAGGAGTATGAAAAATGCATGTTTGCAGAGTCATCAACACCCGTTGATCCCAATGAAATAAGTTTAAAGCGCAGTGAGTGGGCACCTATGAGTGAGAGCTTAAACATTGATGATATTCGTGTGATTGAACTGCACCATCCTGATCTAGAGGACTTGAGTATTCATTTTCTGAGGACTTTAGTGAGAAATGTGCTTCAAACAAGGCAATCAATTTCTGATCTGTTAAATGTTATGATTGTTCCTGATAAAACTAAAGATGTAAAGATTGTTACTTGGAAGTATGATGATGTGTTTGATGCTTTTTTTTATAAAAAGAGTAAATCCAATATGTGATGTATATCACTTTTACTCTAGTATCATAGCTTTCCACTCCAATATCTTAAAGAATTACATAAGTTGCCTCTAATCAATCATTCTAAGGCTTTGAGAGTAGAAAACTTTATAAAACTACTTGACCGAAGTATATCAAGAATGCTATCTTTCCTCAAAACCAGATGTGATCGGGATGATAAAATGTACTTTTAGAATTTAAAAAGAAAGGAAAATGGTGAGTCAAGTTCATCATTAGATGTGGATTACTTGGAAGCCTTTGGAGATAGAATTTTTAAGAAGGTGACAAATCCAGGGTTGAAAGTTATAGATGGAACTCAAACTTCCAAACCAATCCTGAGATGGTTTTATGATTCAAACATGGTTCTATGATTCAAACACATTCCACCTTATGCTTGTGAGGAATGAAGATAATTAGGACAAAGACATGATAAGTCTATTTGGAGTGTTTGAGTTGAAACTCCTACATCCAAGCTATATATCATTCTTGTCTAATCAAAAGTTTGAGCAAGTTACTTCGGATGATGCTAAAAATGATAGGAAATACTTCATGACAACTTTAAAGGTGATGAATGCATCCATGGAGTGAATTTCCTTAAGGAAGCTCTGGCATATTCTAAGATTGTCAAGAAGGATATTCCAAATATAGAATTTATGAGAGTTTCTAGTAAGGGTGTTTTGGAAGTTCATGTAAAAGATCAATCAAGTCCAATTGAGTTTTATGCTATATTGACATAGCTAGTCTGTCAAAGGAAACTGTCCTAGTGATGGATGCTATGGAAATCAAGATGAATGAATCAAAGCCCAAGCAAGGGATTTTGTCCAGGAAGTTTAAGTCAGCAATAAAGAAAGCACTGAGAGAACTAGAGTTGTTCAAGGATAAGCCCATGTTCAAGATCAAAGAAGAACCAGAAGATTATTTTGACTGAAGACAATATGCCAATCTTAGGGGGAGTATTGTTGGAGCCTTGAAGATTAGCATTTAGTCTTATAGTTTTTTTTTTGTTATAATATAGGAACTTATTTGTAAATATATGTTCCTTTGTTTATTTGATTAGTATAAATAAGATTGTATGTATTTGAGTGTAGAGAGATGTTTGCAAAATACTTAAAACTCTCTCATTTGTACATTGTAATCTTTTACAACTCTCAATAGAAACTTCTATGAATTTTTGTTATATTTGCATCTGTTGATTACTTTGTTCATATAAATGATAATTACATCACAACATCAACACAGATCGATCCATTTGAATTTATCATAATATAAGTCGTGAAAATGGATATGTTATTCTCACGAAATGGTCGAAAAAAATAAGTGGGTTGGTAGTAAAAATATTGTTAAAATGTGATTGCGGTGGAGTATATAAAGGAGCACCTACTCTTAGAAACATGGGCACCAAAAAAACAAATTGTCACTTTGAACTATAGGGTAAGTACCAAATAAAAAAACGTGGGTTGATCCTAGTTTTTGTAGATTATTCTCATAAATATGATGCCGATAAACACCTCAAGGGGTAGGCATACGCAATGAGACTTACCGAAAAAATATATTTGTATGATAAAGCAACTTACAAAGCAAAATATTAAGACTCGAAACATTTTAGGCACACTAAGGGACCAAAATCCCAAAAACGTGTCAACCTTAAGAACGGTATATAATGCCTGCACGAAAATAAAATATTCAAGCCGAATCGGCGAAACTCTAATGCACGTGTTTTTTTATTACACTAAAACAAAATAAATATATTTACACCCCACACATAGATGAATCCACAAATACCGTAAATACGGTTTTTATATACATCCAACATCTCACACTATATGGCCGGCTTACCCGCATGTTTTGATGATAGGCATAACGTAAAAATGGAACGTTTATAAAATGTCATTTGTCTAAATGGTTGGTGTGATATCAACACCGAAATCATTTTCATTTGCTCATGCATTCATCGATCTTGAACATTAGATTAATTTCAGATAGGTTTTAGAACAATTAAAAGAAACTTTAGAGCAAAAGTGTATAGAACCCCGCGTTATACTTACCGATAGAGACCTTGCTATGATGAAAGTGTGTGAAGAAGTTTTTCCAAATGCCGTGAGACTTCTTTGTAGATGACATATATTAGAAAATATTCTTAAACGTTACAAGGCGAGTTTTTCTAATGATGAATGGGATGCTTTTGAGCATTTGTGGTTGGTATTAATTAACTCTGTCATGCATAACATATTTGTGTATAATTTTGGCCACCTTTATCGAAAATTGGTGTCAAAAAATTAAAGAAAGTTTTATATTTTTAATTTTTTAATATTTTTTTGATAAATTAAATAGTATAATTTTATTTTAATTAAGAGTTTTTATGTACCTGAAAAATAACTAAGTGTACCCTTATAAAGAGAGGTTTGTGACCACATGGATTGACAGAGATCGTAACTTTGGTCAACACACAATAAATCAAATGGAGAGCTAACATTCCTTACCGAAAGTTGCCTAAAAAGTAATATTACCATAGCTAGATTTACTCCATTTATGAATAATATTTTAGTTACACATGACATTGCTATAAAAGAACGTTTTACCAAAGGTAAATTCATACTTATGGTTTAACGCAATCATAAAATGTTTCAATACTTACGAGGTAAAGTTTCTATTGCGGCTTTAAATATTTTGGTTGGTGACATCAATAGAATTCATTATCTAATGACATCCAATGCATCATGTATATGTTATCTTTTTACAAGTTATGGTCATTCATGTACATGTAGATAAAATCATTACTTTCAAATAGGTAAATATTTATTTAAGTTTTATTTTTTACCATGAATATTATATCGTACATATATATTTGTTATGTTTTTACTCATTATTCATTGGTCAAAATATACCACTCGATAACAATGATATTTTTAAAGCAAACTTGACTTTTCACCGACGTATATTGTAAAGGAGGAGAAAATAAATATATATAAAGAATGGAGATGGTGACAAAACATTTAATTTCTTAACCAGAAAGAGTAAAAAGATCTATAGTGGGTATGATAGAATCACTTATAAATCTACCGAGAACATATCAAAAAGTCCAAAAGTGCAAAACGAATACATGTGGTCATCCCAGAAAGAATAAACAACAAGATGTGATATTAGACCCTCAAACACTAGTTCATACGTGTTTGATCGAGAAAATATTTAAGTTCCTCTAAGATATTCAAGTTCTGTGATAAAGTCTAAACAATGGTCATTTCAACGTTATCAATCAATGTCTTCCAAAACAAGAGGCAATTATATATCCTTCCAACAGACTTCAAAGTTTTCATATACCCAGGGGGACGAAGAAAAAACAATTATTACCGGTTTTGTGATTCGATTCCATCCTTGTTCTACTTGTACATTTCGGGTGCGGATGATGTATATGCGAACAGTAGTTGTAGCTTTCCAGCTGTAGCAGTTGGATTGAGATATGATGAAATCAATGACGTTTTATTCATACCGAACTTATAGTGGAGCTGGATGAAAATGCTCCTTGGTATGATGATATGTTTCATGATATCAAATGACTAAGAAATTAATTGGACTGGAACAAGATAGGTGCATCTCCATATAAACATTAGATGATAGTGCCAACTGCAACGATCTTAATTGCTAATATGTCACACCCTCAAAATCCACGTGCGGAGTTTAACCGCGAGGCGTGTGAACAAACCAGGATCACAGTCAATAGTTACTCAGAACGACTCTATATGCAATAATAAACCAAATCAACCAAAGTAAAACTTGAAAACTGTGCGGAAGCGTATAATAAAAATAACCCAAAGAAATAGAAATGTAAATTG
>BJCM01062777.1:0-13187 GCA_018326385.1 Flaveria bidentis | reverse complement strand
ATGTATGCAAATACTTAATGCAATAAGAATCAAATGTTTACCGAGTAATTATGTGACAGAAGAAAATATTGAACCACACAACGCTAATTTCCTCCGATGATGATCAAACGTTTCCTTCGTAACAAACGAAATATGAATGCATTCGTTTGATATTCGGTGCATTTATATATCAACGAAAGAATCTTCAGTCGCGTCAATATAATTCGAAATCGAGACTATACGCCGCGTATAGGCCCATACGCGGCGTATAGGCTTTTCAGAAAACAAACTGGCAAAGTCAAATCAGTCATTCAGCGGGGCTATACGCAACGTATGGATCCATACGCGGTGTATAGCCCTGTGTCGTATGGGTGCGGTATGCGTCTCCACCGACAACTATACGACGCGTATGGGTCCATACGCGTCGTATAGGTCGCATATGGATCCATACGTCGCGTATAGGAGACACGTACCGCACCCATATGACACGGGGCTATACGCCGCGTATGGATCCATACGCTGCGTATAGCCCCGCTGAATGACTGATTTGACTTCACCAGTTTGTTTTCTGAAAAGCCTATATGCCGCGTATAGGCTCGCTGATGCGACCTGGAATGTTTGGCACTTACGAGGTAGCACTATACGCCGCGTATGGGCCCATACGCGGCGTATAGGTGGGTGTCGATTTAAAACTGAGGTGTCTCTTTATTAGCACCATTTGTAATGTGTTTTTATACATTTTAATTTCTTATTTAACTAGATTTGTAATTCGTGCAACACGAAGGGATATTTCATTGTGTTTTTGAAAAAAATAATTGGATAAAAGAACCAAAATAAAAAACTCAAAGAAGATCAGGAAGAAAAACCCAACCCTCGAGGAATCGAACGTGCGTGGGTTGAGACTCAATGAGCGCGTGCCTATACAGACGAGTATCATTTTTTGGTTTCAACCCTTGCAACCAAATCCTTTATGCACGTGTTCATTTTCAGAAAAACAAACAAAAAACACTTTTGTGATTCAATCTTGGCTTGAAACATGGCAAACCAACCAATAACAACATAGCACTATTCGTAGAAATTTAGAGTTCATATCTATAGGGGCCGATTACTATACAAAGTGTTTTTTCGTGCAAAATGTACGAAGTTTTGGGGTAAAATTATCACCTTTGTGTGATAATTATATCTTTGCGTGATTAATTATTACCTTTGCTTTATAATTCCACCCGTAACCTTTATTCTTGCGTGATAACTTTGTACGCTTCGCAAGAAAAAAGTATTTTGTACCGTAATCTTTCTTATATTCATATAAATAAAATATAAATAAAATGTTTCTTTTTGAAAGGCATTTAATAAGGCACATTGATGATGGACTAGGGCTCTTGGAGTTTAAACCTTTAATACTAGTTTAGTATTATGTAGAGACATCAAAACTATTCGATTAGAAAGTAATCATAACTTAAGAGGATAATATGAAAATACGAATCATAAAGAAGTATCATAATAAGTTAAATAAAAGAGTTTACATACGAAGGGGAGTTCAAGTAAATAATACTAACGACTCATGAGTCGCGTTATTTTCACTCATTTGGAGGGGTTCGCACTTGAGAGTGAGAAATAAAACGTGTGACCTAGAACCATGGTTAACTTGGGTCTTATGAATAACTCTTGATCGATACTCTGGTGGTAATATCCATATGGTCTTATAACACATCTATAGCATGATCATAGTAACCTCACAAGGGCATGTGTCATGACATCAATGATATTATTATTAACATGTATGGTCAAACAATTAAGATCAACATGAAATGTAAACCATCGGATCAAAGTAATGGCTAAGATGGAGAAGGGAGTTATCATTTTCTAGAAATGGTATAATAGTATAAACACGAATGTCAATGTCATTTTGACGGTCTAAATTTATCTCAACGTGTGACTTTTACATTCATATAGAATCATAAGATTTACACATATGTTTTATTGTAATGGATAATGGATTGTTTGTTAGCTTAGTAATAGTTATTAAGTTGCGATCTTTTGATAATTTATATTCTTTTAATAATTAAAATATAATCTTAAGTATAAATAGTTAAGAGTTAACCATTAATGTATTACTTATTAATTATTTAGAATTAATGTTACATGTTAACCATTAAAAAATAGTTTTTTGATAACCATTAAAAGACTACCACAAAACTCTTGAATTACAAATCAAGCCAGTTGTTATAACATTATTGACACATAAACATCACTCACTATATTTGATCAACACCCATGTTAAAGTCTAATTGTTTATTCGAATAATAAATCAAAGTAGTTTTCTTTTAAAAATATGTAAAGTTATAAACTTACAATCATTGAACCGAGTTTTATGTAATAATTACAACATATCTACAAGTGTAACTTTTTAAACCAATATACTATGAACAATCGTAACATATAGAAACATTAGTTAGTTAGAAAATGGTATTATATTGACACACATATTAATGAATAATGAATCATACCACATGGAATTGCCATATGTTAGATAAATATCACAAATACGTTGTATTAATATATGTAACATACCCCACACGCCTTTATTAGCGCTAGTGTTCCCACCAATCCTTAACGTGCACCGCCGCATCAAATAGTTTTCTTTATCGACAAAATTAATAAAGTTGTCGAATATTTTATATTTTGTTTATTGGGTAATCGATAATGTTTTTAAAACCGGATTGGATAATGAACCGGACGTCTTATTGATTCGTTGTTCGGATCAGTTCAATCGGTCAGACCGGATACAATTATAATTATTTTATAAATATATATTCAAAAAATACTAAAAAATAAATAATATACTTAAAAAAACTGGTTCGATCGGTCCAACCCCGATCCGACAACCGGTTCAACAAAACGGTCTTAAGCATCGAACCGGAATGGATTGAAGTCTGGTTACCGGTTCAACCGGTCGGACTGGCTGGGCCGATCCGATTTTCAAAACAATGGTAATCGGAGTGGGAGTGAGAGGGGGTGCGGCGCTAGTCGGTACTAGCGGAAACATCGTCCCTATCCACTAGGTACCGTGTAAAAACAAGGTCACTCCGGTTTAAAGAACCCGAACATCATATAATCTTTTATTTATAATTATATAAACTCACTTTATATTTATAAAGACAATCATTAGTGCTATTAGGCTACAAAATCATAAGTTATCACCTAAATAAATTTATTTTATTTTTTAGTATTAATAACATTTTATAACAATTACGTTTCATAGTTTTTCTAGTATTCGTTGGGTTTATGTATATTAACAATATGAATATGAATATTTACAAAGAAGCGACCCATGATCTAGTGGTCTAGCGATATGTTATTTGTTTTGTAAATACGTAATACGACTTTAAATTCTTAGTGGCGAACGTCATATTAGAATTAAATGAGGAAAATTGCTATTGAAAGTATATTGAGAGACGATGATTAAATGGATCGTAAATACTTGTGAATCGAGTCTATTGTTGTTATCCTCAATATAACTTTACATAAATATTACCTTTTAAATTTTAATAATGCATTATAAAAGGTTAGAGTATAAATAACGTTGTATATTTGATTGATTTTAGTTTAAACATTTGCTTAAACGAAAAGAGAAAGTTCTGTATGTTTTTTCTTCTTTTTACACGTCCGCTCAATTTTTCTTGACTTTAAAATTTAAAATTCCACAAAAAACATCTTTTAATAAATTCATTTTTTTAAGAACGATCAAATCAAATAAATTTAAATACTTTGATTTTTCTTTCTAGAGTGCTACAAACCATTATACATTTATTTCTTCTGTTTACAAAACCAGGTGGGAGTGTTTATCTAATTTAGAGTTGGGTTTCAAAATATTATGTTATACTTTCGCATAAATAGTGAGCGAAGTCAAAATTAAATCTTCTATGGGATCGACGTGTTCAATCATTACAAATTTTATCATTTTTTTTCTTAAATATGGAAGCTATAGCAAGAAATCCGTCATATTTAATTAAAAGATTGCTTTATTTGGAAAATAAAATAAAATAAATGGAAGTCAAACTCTAGGTTATCGTTTTTGTATCTTTGTAAATATTATCGTCTTGCTAATAAAAAAACCAACGATGTTTGTGTTATGTGTCACAGTTCTGTAAATCGATCATATTTTCTCTATTCCTTCTTATTATTAAATGATATACATAAATTAAATTTAATTGATTATTTGTTTTGGGCACTAAAAAGTTTATTTAAAATTTACATTTAAAGTTAATATGTTTGCTATTTTATTATGAATTTAAATAATCTTCTATATTATTTGTATTATGTTGTGTCTATGTAAGTTTCTTAAAATTTATTTGTCATATTTTACAAGTTTATTATTGATTAAAGATCAAATTAAGAAATTGATTTTGTTTGAGAATTGAGATAACAACATATTTACAAGTGATTTGTCATATTTACAAGTTTGTCATATTTAATATTTAATATTTTACTGTATTTAACTCGTGTTGTATAATATTTTCTAGCCTAATTAAAATATATTGACTATGGAAATGCAACTATGTGTATGTAGTCGTTGTATGTGTATTGCTAGATAGTTGTCAAGATTATAAAAGAATTATCTACAAAAGTAATGACAAAATTAAACGGCAGTCTAACCATCATGTTTGGCATTTTGGTTGACAATTTTTTATTTAAAAAATGATAACACAAATATATTACGTAATTATTTTTCTCGTATTTTTTAGTATTTTATGATGACTTGTTTAAGGGGATTTCGAAGTTTTCCATCGCATACAGTTTTCATTTATCATTCTAAAACTTTAGATGCCTTTACATTATTCCTGTTTTGCAAATTATACCTAAAAGTTTATTTAATTAAGAGTAAACAAAATAAATCTTCCTAATGTCTTTTTTTTAATTAACGGATTTTGTTGTAACAACTTTAAAATTTTATAGATACTAATTACTTTTCGAATGTGTAATGCTAACAACTTTTTTTATATGATGATGACTTCTTGACCAAGTTTTATAGGGTATCTCAACTATAGTGTTACTAGTTCTAAGTCTTATAAAATGAGTAATAGGTGCATATAGGTCGAGGGGTGTGTGTTTACGCATTTAAAGAAAACAATATTTTATTCGGATAGTTATTATAAAATTTCGTTCAAGTCGGATAATTTATTTCAAACATAAGGGTAATATAATCAATTCACTCAAATAGTTTCACCACGCACATCGTCATTTGTCTCCTTAGAGAGGAGCAACCTCAATCCTTCACCACCATTTTATTATTACCCAACCCAATGAGAACCAATTCCCTACTATAAACACACATGCATACATAATCACTTACATCAAATCGTTAAAATGATATCACTTAATGTTGTTATATTCTTCTTTTCCACCTTTTCATGCCATTTTTCCTAGTAACCCTAACTCGGAGGCGAGCACAATGACGCTTTGAAAACGAAGAAATCCATATACATTCATATCAACTATTCAATTTATATACAATTCGAACATACACACAACCTCATGAAACCAAAACACGCACAATTGAGAGGCTTGTTGTGTGGTGTGATAATGATGTCTTGAAGGTCACAAACCTCTAAAGTGAGAGATGATATATGTTGGTCAAAGTGCGATGATGACCTAATGTGATGATGATCAAAGTGATGGATTTGTTGTGTGTTTTGCTCATATTTTTAGCAAAGTAACCATTAGTGTTATAGGTAATATAGCTTATTCATATGTTTTAGCATGTAAAACCAAAATTCATAATATTTTAAAAAGAAGAGAATGATTATTTTCAATTAAACTTCATGCTACATGAGATGATACAATGAATTTCAATCATCTAATTTTAGCTTCAGGCTATAAGGTTTGTTTTTACTTTCTATATTTTTAAAGGCATCATCACTCAAAAATACAAACTAACTTTATAAACTAACCTAAAGTCAAACCAGTAAATAGTTATTCACAAAGGACTAACACCTTTTAAAAAAAGTGTTACAAAGTGACATAATATTATCAACTAATCATACATGATAACACATGTTGTGATCAATAAAAATCTTTGATAAAATAAATATTCAACACCACCACAATACACTCAATCATCTTACCTTAAATTTTAAATTATATATTTGACAAAGATGGAAGATATTCATGCTTTCACACAATCTAGACATTGACCTCATCTTAAACAAAAAAACAATATAAAGGACCTGTACTGTACAACTACAAACTCAAAGTGTCCAAACTGAAACATCCCCATCTTCTATTTCCTCTTTCATCAACTGCAGGCTGCCATAAAAATCACACCTTTTATCTTTTCTCTCACATTCATCTTCACCATCAAGAACAATTGCTAAAAAACAACACTTTCTTCCCTTATTTTGACCCCAATTTCATATTTTTTTATTTCAATTTATCAATCTTTCTGTAAACCCTAAAGAATCTATCAATCTGTCACCATCTATTGCTGGCCGTCCAGTTCAATCCGGCTGGATTTATGCTTTCATTTCCACAATAATCACAACATCCCATCTGTTCTGTTCTGTTCTTCACACCCCATCATCCAATCGATCATCAATTCACTCAATTCATCCTCTGTTCTTCATCTGTCAGGTGTTCTGTTTTCCCCCAAATCTTTGGTGTTCATCGTTTTGAATCGTAGATCTGTTTATAAACCTTGGGGATTATGATGGGTTTTGGGGGATTTAAGTTATTGTTCATCTGGGTTGTGTTATTGTTGTGTTTGTTATCTTCATCATGCCGATCCCAATTCGTTCCTGCTGATAAATACTCCATTGATTGTGGATCTCAGAGCAACACCACTGTGGGAAACCGTGTGTTTTTGTCTGATAATTTAGCTTCGAGTTATCTCACAACCCCACAAAACGTTTTGGTTGATACTTCCGCAAATTCGATCCCTTCGTCGGAATATTCTCAACTGTATCGAACTGCAAGAATCTTCTCGCAAACATCTACTTACAGCTTCAAGATCAATCAATCGGGTCGTCACTGGATCCGACTCTTTTTCTTCCCGTTTTCCGCGAGTAATTACGATCTAAAAACCGCAACTTTCTCCGTTTCAACCCGTGATCATTCTCTGTTATCGGATTTTAGCTCCGACGGTGCGGCGGTGAAGGAATATTCCGTCAACGTCACCGCCGGCGATCTTGAAATCACCTTCACACCCTCCGGTGGTTCGTTTGCGTTCATCAATGGTTTAGAAGTCGTCTCCGTTCCCGATCTGTTGATCTCCGACGACGCCGCCTCCGTCACACCTCCGGCGAGCTACCATGGGCTTTTGACTCAAGCGTTGGAGACGGTGGCTAGGGTTAACATGGGTGGTCCGATGGTCACATCAAGAAACGATTCGTTGTGGCGGACGTGGGTCCCTGATCGGAGTTTCTTGATAAACCCTAATCTTGCATCCAATGTGTCGAATCCTGACGCTGTGGAGTACCCAGACGGCGGCGCTACGGTGGACGATGCTCCCCGGAGTGTGTACGGCACCGCCGCGAGAATGGCGTCGGAAGATGACCCCAAAAGCCACTTCAACGTCACTTGGGATTTTCCGGTGGATCGAGGGTTTCAGTATTTCATTCGTCTTCATTTCTGTGATATTGTGAGTTCATCCCCAAATCAACTGTACTTCAATGTCTACATTCAAGATTCAAGAGTGTTATCAGATTTTGATCTGACTACAAAGCTCAATGGGCATATAGCCACAGCTTATTACTCCGATTTCGTCACGAACTCGATTAACAGTGACCATATTCGTATCAGCATTGGCCCGTCGACTGTAAATGATGCGTTACCGAATGCGATTCTAAACGGGGCTGAGATCATGAAGATGAATAACTCTGATGGGAGTCTTTCGGGTAAAGACATCCCTGCGTCGAGCAAGAGCTCGAAGAGCAAAGTGGGAGTGATAGTTGGGGTGGTTGCTGGTGTGATCGTCGCGACGTTGTTGATTCTTGTTCTGTTCTTCGTGCATAAGCGTAGGAAGCAGGAGCGGTTGAACCAGTCGAAGATCTGGATCCCTTTGTCGACGAATGGGCTTTCGCAGACGATGGGGAGCAAGTGTTCTAATGGGACAACGATCAGTGCGGGTTCTAACTTCAACTACAGGTGCCCATTTGCGGCTATTCAAGAAGCTACCAACAATTTTGATGAGAGTTGGGTGATCGGGATAGGCGGTTTTGGTAAGGTTTACAAAGGCGTGTTGAGTGATGGCACGAAAGTGGCGGTCAAGAGAGGTAACCCGAAGTCCCAACAAGGGTTAGCCGAGTTCCAAACTGAGATCGAGATGCTTTCGCAGTTTCGTCATAGACATTTGGTGTCGTTGATTGGGTACTGTGATGAAAAGAATGAGATGATATTGATATACGAGTATATGGAAAACGGAACCTTGAAGAGTCATCTCTACGGGTCAAACTACCCGAGTATGAGTTGGAAGCAACGGCTTGAGATCTGCATCGGTGCAGCCCGTGGGCTGCATTATCTGCACACTGGTTATTCGAAAGCTGTGATCCATCGTGACGTTAAGTCTGCTAACATATTACTTGATGAAAATCTCATGGCGAAAGTTGCAGATTTCGGGCTTTCTAAAACCGGGCCCGAGATTGATCAGACCCACGTGAGTACCGCTGTTAAAGGGAGCTTCGGGTACTTGGATCCAGAGTACTTTAGACGACAACAGTTGACTGAAAAATCAGATGTTTACTCATTCGGGGTTGTTTTGTTTGAAGTTTTATGTGCACGACCTGTCATTGACCCGTCTCTACCTCGAGAGAAGGTGAACTTAGCTGAATGGGCGATGAAATGGCAGAAAAGCGGGCAACTTGAACAGATAATCGACGTTACTTTAAAGGGGAAAATCCGGCCCGATTCACTTAGGAAGTTTGGTGAAACAGCAGAGAAATGTTTGTCTGATTTTGGGGTTGATCGGCCTTCGATGGGTGATGTGTTGTGGAATCTTGAATATGTACTTCAGCTTCAAGAAGCGGTTTTACCAAACGACCCGGATGAAAACAGTACGAATGTGATCGGTGAGTTATCTCCACAGATTCATGATTTTCATTCAGGTGGTGATGAAAACACGAGCACTGGAATTGGTCAGTTTGAGATGTCGAGTGGAGATGATATCTCTGGTGTTTCGATGAGCAAGGTTTTCTCACAGTTGGTCAAGTCGGAGGGTAGATGAACAAGAAGCAGGACATATCGGGGGGTTTAAAGATGGCGATAAGCGGTTATTGGTTTACTTCATAGAGTTTGAAGAAGTTGTGTTTTATAAGTAGTTTTGTTTTGGTTTTACTTATAATTTTATGCATTGTTAAATGATGTAATGAGTAAGTTATTTGATTATTTGATCTGTTTTATGTTGAGCTTTTGAAACCATGAAAGTATGGACACATGAGTTGTGTTTCAGTTATGAATGTGCTTTGCAGTTCCTTTTGTTTGGTCTTCAGGTTCCATCTGTTAGCGGTTACAATAGTCGTATGCATGGCTCGGTCCTAGCCAATGAATGGCTTGGTTCTAGCTAACGTCAGTCCTAGCCTATGCTCGGACCATGAACAAGTTAGCAAGTTGGTCGTTTCTAATCGCATATTACAGAATCACATATTACAACCACCAATATGCCCATTGAGTCATGTAGATCTAGTGGTACTATATGACCTAGGGGTGTGAACTTTTAACGGGACATGAATTAAACTTGAACTTATAGGTTGAGTCTTGTTTAATGGGTTTGGCTCGGTTTCTGGTAGTAGACATGTTTAGCTATAGGTATATGGGCTATGTTTTAACGTGATGAGTTTATAGGCTGACATGTTTATGTTTGTAAGTTCTTTTACAATTCGTTTAATGTAATAATTTAGACTAGATTGGGTATTTCTTATCAAAATCTAATAAAAGAGAGGAGTATCGTGTTTAAAAGTTTAAAAGTAATTCTTTTATATGTTTTATAGTTCAAAAGTAACTTTTTATATGTATTTGAACGATTTGTGTTCAAGTCAACCTTAATGTGCAGTTCAAGACGTGACTACACATGTCGGGTTCATGTATCTAGCATGATTTTCGAGTATATGTCATATTTCATTTCGTGACAGGTTTGACCCACCAACCCACTCTCTCAACTGTATGACCCGAGCCATTTTCTCTTTTAGCTTGTCATGCTTTGAACCATAGACTAAGCCATAACAATAAATCTAATCTTTATGCAACAAACACATCTTGAACTCTGAAAACATGAGTATTTTACAACAAATACACCATCATATCTAGGTTTGACATAAAGAATGTCACTTTAAAGAATATTGGATCAATGCATATAAATTCAAGAACAAAATGTGCATAAACATCTTTTTACTACTTAAAGATCAACATGTTTCAAGAACTTAAATACCATTACTCCTATAGTGCTACCATCATAATCATCAAATTGCAATCAACAATTAGTATACTAAAATCGAATATGTACGCGTAATTGTATCTCGTGTGACGTAAAGAATGCTACTTTAAAGAATCTCGAATCAATGCATACAAAATCAAGAAAACAAAATGTGCATAAACATCATCTCCTTATTACTTGAAGATCAACATGTTTCAAGAACTTAAATACCAATTGCACCAATAGTGCTACCATCATAATCATCATATTGCCACTATAAAGAATGCTAAATCAAAGAATCTTGGATCAATGCATACTATATCAAGAAAACAAAAGGCTGCATAAACATCATCTTCTTATTATTTGAAGATCAACATCTTTCAGGAGCTTAAAAACCACCAATAATGCCGCCATCATAATCATCAGATTATCATCAAAATCAACAATTGGTACACTAAATCAAAAATGTACGCATAATTGTATCTTTGTGTGACATAAAGAATGCTACTTCATAGAAATCTTGGATCAATGCATAGAAAATCAAGAAAACAAAATAGCATAAACATCATCTTCTTATTACTTGAAGATGAACAAAGTTCAAGAACTTAAACACCAATAATGCGACCATCACAATCATCAAATTGCCATCACAATCAACAATTAGTGTACTAAAATCGAATATGCAAGCGTACTTGTATTTTCATGTGACATAAAGAATGCTACTTTAAAGATTCTTGGATCAATGCATACAAAATCAAGAAAACAAAATGTGCATTATATCATCTCCTTATTACTTGGATATCAACAAGTTTTTGCCAGCATAATCAGCAATTAGTACACGAATATGTACGCGAAGACAAAATGTGAATAAACATCATCTTCTTATTACTTGAAGATCAACATGTTTCAAGAACTTAAACACCAATTGAACCAATAATGCTACCATCATTATCATCAAATTATCATCATAATCAACAATTGGTACACTAAAACCGAATATGTACACGTAATTGCACCCACAATTAGCAATCAAGAACAACAAATAGCACACCTGATCAAACCATTCTCATTGCAACTCGGGCACCTAATCGATCTCCCTTCATCTTCCTCAAAAACCTTCCTGCTTCCGCTGCAATTCGGGCATGGCACGAATCTTGCATCCCCACAACTGTCACAAACAACCCCAGGATCAATAACAGGAAACCCCTTCATAAAATCGAACAATTTTCCTTCGTCGTGAAGTCGTTTGATCTCATCTGCACCACCAATAAGTTTCCCCCTAATGAACACTTGTGGCAGAGTGAATCCTCTGCCCTCAAACACACTCTGCAGCTCCTTTCTGTAACTTGAATCCATCGATATATCGCGTTCATCAACAAACACGTGAAATCCCTTCAAAATCAATCGAATTTCGCAGCAATCTTCATAAGTTTTCCTGATTCCTCTCAAACTGGTGTAATACAAAACAATTCGATCCTCACAACCAGATAAACAACAAACCCCTTTTGAATCAGGGGCTTCACTAACAGAGTGAGCTGATACTTTAGACTCATGGTGATGATCTAATCGCTTAGAAGATAATGCTTTATTGTAACTTGAAATCAAATTAGAGTCCATTTTCGATAACAGTGATTCTTCAGATAAATGCTTCCACAAGGGTTTGATCTCTGAATACTCAACCAATTCGTACGGACCACCCAATCCGAACGAAACATAGAGTTTATCATCTTTTTCGTTCGATCCATTGATCAATCTTCCATTATACGAAGTGGGTTTCTTCAGATTCTTCTGATTATCATCAACATTTGATTCAATTTCTTCATCTAATCCTTCCATGAGCTCCCACGTGTTGATTACAGAATCTGGAGACGAAACAGGGTATTCCTCTAGGGTTTTGCTGCTGTCGGTGGTGGTGGCGGAGGGGGTGGTTGCGCCGACGACGGTGAGAGAGCCGTAGGTGGTGGAGGTGAGTGATACGAAGTGATTCGAATCGCCTTTATGAAGAGGTGGGTGGTGGATTAAGGGTGTGGGTAGAGACATTGTTCTTGAAACAGGGGTTTGTGTTGACGACGAGTTGTAACAGTGATCGGATAACGGGGAGGAGTAATGGTGGTGTAAAGGTGATGAATTGGTGGAATTTGAGGGTGGGTTGTGTTGGTCTACGGTGGTGGTGGCGGTGGTGGTGATGGTGGTGGTGAAGTGGAGAGATGGGGAAGAACGAGAAGCAGAACAACCCATTTGAATGATGATAAAAGATTGAAATTGAAGTGTGATTTGTGATGAATTGGGTGTTGATTTTGGGTTTGATGAAGGTGGATTTCAGAGGATTGAAGCTATGGTGGTTTGAAAAGGTTGAAGATGATGATGATGATGAAGAAGAAGAAGAAGAAGAAGAAGAAGAAGAAGAAGAAGAAGAAGAAGAAGAAGAGAGAGAGAAGTTGAGAAATTAATGAGGGTTGTTAGTTGGGAGAAGCAATTGACTTTAGATTTTGTGTTATACAAAACATGTTATTATGATTATATAATAATAAATAAAAAAAGGTACACCGTTTGAAATCAAGGTATCTTCATGTATAAATATGTATTTTCTTAAGCTGAGAGTTTAAATCTCGGTCGGTAAATTAATAGTAGTACATTAAACTGTGATATATATAAGAAATAAGAAAAAAGAAATAAGAAAAAAGAAATAAGAAAAAAGAAATAAGAAAAAAGAAATAAGAAAAAAGAAATAAGAAAAAAGAAATAAGAAAAAAGAAATAAGAAAAAAGAAATAAGAAAAAAGAAATAAGAAAAAAGAAATAAGAAA
>BJCM01062776.1:0-27449 GCA_018326385.1 Flaveria bidentis | reverse complement strand
TAAACCACCAACAACACACAAAACACAAGCATGAACGCATGGTGCACCCCATGCGTCCACCTTCACTCCTCACATATGCATGAATATGTTGAACCAAATCCATGAAACCATCTGCGAAATATACCCACAAACACACATTGACATCCCACACAACAGAATACACCCACACCCATGCATCTCACAATGCACACATGCATCACCCCACACACACGCAATATGACACCTACACATGCATCATCACACACACTTACGCATTAACACACACACACTCAACCCCTGGCTGCAAAAATAAACACACACACATGCATTTATATATACGCAGAAGACACACTCACATGCATATGCAAAAAGGCACATATGCATGCATTTATATATGCATAAAAAAGTGAAACGGTTCCAGCATACATCAAAGAAGAACCACTCGACGCACACCAACGATGGATTCATGACAACACTTATCAAGAACACATACCCAAGACAACCCGATTACCGCCGCCGAACCCGAAACCAAAATGTAGTAAACAAGAATAATAGTCGATAAATCATACCGAGCGAATTCGAGGCGGGTTCGATCACTGTTTGCGACCACCGATTCGCTAAATCGTTGGGTACTCGCGGTTGATTGCGGTGTCGTTTGATAACAAAGGAGGCTACCGGAGATGTGGTGATCGCGAGCAAGAACTCGCCAATGGGACGGGTGTTGCCAAGGATGATTATTCAAGTGTGGTAGGGTGGTTGTTTTGACGGCAGAGGAGGTTTCAATGGTTTAGGGTTGCGAATGTGAGGTTGTTTGAGGTTGTTTGAAGTTTATGAGGAAGAGCTGAAGGTGGGTCGGTTATGAGCCCACACATCTCCCACCGGGTCCCTCGAGTTCAGCCCATTTGCATAATGCTCCCCCTAAGTTTACTTAAATTGTGTTTTGGTTTATTAAGTTTTAGGTTAGTTATTATTAATTACAATAATAAAGTTGTTATATATATATATATATATATATAAATGTTATTGTCAATTGTCGAGAAAGAGGTTTGTGAGGGTTGTGATGTTAGCCTGAAAACTCGGGTTGTCACATTTTCTGACTTTCATATTTGTGGGTTTGTTTTTTTTATTTAATTTTGGTGGTTGTAGAGCCACATGGTCCATCCACAACTACATGTAGGAGATACATTTATATAAAAACTACCTTGTTTTGATTTCTATTTTATTATCAAAAAAACCATATCTTGTTTCTACTTATTTTTTGAACTTTCTATGTTGACCGACACAATTCACTAGTAGTCTAGTATCAAAGTATTGGAACCGTTGATGATGAATTGATTAAGATTGATGTCTTTGTATGCTCGGAAGTTATTAGAACCATTGATGCCCATAATCTCTCGACACACTTTGAATTATTGTTAAAAATAATTTCATTGGCCTAAATGTTACAATTAACCAAAGAATTCAATATATTGCCTTGGGTTCTTCCTCAACCAATTATAATTGACCTCGTGTCAAAACTTTACTGGATGTTCTAGCGGAGGTACATCAACATGTCAATGACACTATTTTAGCAAATCCTTGTGCGTCAAGTCAACAATTTCAAAAAAAATACAAGGTATTAATGTATTTGAGTCAAACGCTAATAAATTTTCATTTGACTTAATTTCCACAGTTTTCCATATCTATTTAACAAATGTATGTTTTTTTCGTTCTTTTAAATCTCTTTATTGATTTCATAAGAAATTCCTCATCTATTTTTCTTTGAATTTGTCATACCTTAAAACACCAGTCAATCTCTTGTGTTGATATGATTTTCAACACACTCATGTTGTATTCTATAGCCTAATATTTTTCCCGTAAAGTTTGATTGGTGTATGCTAAATTATAACTTACAATAGTTACACCGTTAATTGACTCACGTTAATTTAACTGTTAGTTACACTATTTTAATTGAATGTTAATATTATTCACTCAATAAATTTAACCGTTAAGATTTCTTGACTGCTTTAATTAACTTTCTTTTATGTAATTTGTCTTTTTTAATAATTCACAAAATACTTATCTTTTATCAGAAAAGCATTATATTTTAATAATTGTTAACCACCTTATTAATTTTAATATTTAATTTATCGTTATTATTATCGTCTTCGTCTGTCTTTCTCATCATCAACATCATTGTTATTAGAGTTCTAAAAAATTTAGGATGCTACAACTTTATCCCTATTCAGTACTAACTATTTTACTTAATATTATATTTATTTTTTATCTTTAAATGACTAACTTTCACATTTATTAAACCCTACTTTTAACTTTATATATTTTGTCTGTGATAAGACTTGAATTATCGACCACTTGAATTCAAACGTCTTTTTTAAACACCTAGGTATCATTAAGCTAAAGACTTTTTAATTTAATCTGTGTAATATATAAATTTCTAGGTCATTCCCATAACTAAACGATTTAAATGTTTATGAAACCGAGGATGATAAACATCCATAAACGTGTGAAATAAAGGCTAAACCGAATAATAAATAACACAACATAGTTAGGTTAAACCAAACAAACTAAATATAATAAAAAATTTAAAAGTTAGAATATAAAAAAGACCACAAGTCAATACAACCTTTAGTACAAAAAGCCATGATTAGAAAAGTTAAAACTTTAAAACAAAAATACCAAAAAAAGTGTTATAAAGATCACACATATGAACCCTAAAAAAATAAAAAGCTAAGCTTTTTTACCCATGCCACAAGGCATCAAAGGTTGACCCCAAGTCAAAATGAAAACAAGCTAATGGTTTTCTATAGATAACTACAAATCTGTCATCACATGTCACTCTAATCGTAATATGCATCACACCAGCCATACTTGCACCTTTCAAGACAGTTGTTCCTGCAAACCCCTTCATCATCACACCAAATTTCTTTAGTTTTTGTGCTTCTTTTTGAGTTTCTTGAAGTGGGTATCGGTTCAATTGATCTGGGCATCGTTTGATTTTCTTGAATCGATTGGGCGCCCAAGAGGGCAACTGCAGTAAGTTCGTTATTGTTGATATTGTAAATTGTTGATATTGTGTTCTAATTGGGTGAATTCGTGTTGTAGGATCTTGTTTTAGGGTTATAGTTGATGTTTAATCGATCTTGTTTGGATTGTGGGTGTGAATTTGTTTGTTGATTAGGTGTTTTTTCTTGTTCTTTAGGTTTTATTTGATTGGAGATTTGGAGATTTTTGTGTTTTCGTGATTTGATCCCCAAATTTGGTGAAAGATGATGATGATAGAAACATTTTCTTGTTTGGGAATATGAGATTTGTTGGATCTTGTTTGATTTTTTTGTTTTGTAAATTGGATTGTTGATTCAACAAATTTGCTTGTGTTTAGTAATGGAAAAAACAATAATAATCATCTAGACAAAGAAATACAGACAAATTAGCAAACAAATAGTTTAGTTTAGTTGAATGTTATTCGATTCTATAGTTGATATGACAATTTATGGCTCCAATGAACCAATTAGTTTTGTGTTGTAGACTTTTGAAGAGCTTATTGGTGGCTTTTGGTCATTTGGTTTTATTGTGATTTCAGCTAAAACATGGGTACATACCTCAGCACTCCTAAAACAGACAAGTTCTCTGAAGATGGTGAGAATGAAAGGGTCAGATATGGTTTATCATCGATGCAAGGATGGCGTGCTACAATGGAAGATGCTGTGAGTAGATAATGAGTTCAAGATTTACCAATTATGCTCTCCTAGTCTTGTTTCTAAATTTACCTTTATATTGAAGCCAACTTCAATTTTTGTTCTTTTCATTTATTATGAATTTCCATGTGATCAATTCTGTATGTTTACTGTATTGAAATTGAAAAGAAACTGTTAGTAGAAGTTTTAATGTTAATGGTTTTCAATTGGCTTTTTGATTGTGTTTTTAGCATGCAGCGGTTCCTAATCTGGACCACACTACCTCTTTCTTCGGTGTATATGACGGCCATGGAGGTGTAACATTTTTCCAAATTCTATGCTATATCATAAGTTATTCAGTACACATTTATGTTATATTCATTATATATTAAATAAGTGAAATGTGTACACAAGTTATGAGTTTGAGTTTTTTCTTGAACCTAATCAGTATTTTCTTTTGTCACATCAGGTAAAGTTGTGGCTAAGTTTTGTGCTAAGTATCTCCATCGGCAAGTGCTCAAGCATGAAGCATATTCTACCGGTGATATTGAAACCTCTGTACAAAAGGCATTTATCAGGTCATATATATGTATCTGTTTGTATACCATGTATAAAGATGCTGCAATTAATCATAATCATTTATAATTAAATTTGTATGTGTGGTGCAGAATGGATGAGATGATGCGTGGACAAAGGGGGTGGAGAGAATTATCAGTTTTAGGAGATAAATTAAACAAATTCACGGGTGTGATCGAGGGTCTTATATGGTCTCCAAGAGGCGGAGAAGCAAGTAACAAGGTCGATGACTGGGCTTTTGAGGAGGTACTTTTTATTTTTGTTTATATTTGAGTGTAGTATTGTTTTATTTTCACCAGTTTCAAAGTAAATTTTTATATATCATTGAATTCTTTAATTCTTGGCAGGGGCCTCATTCTGATTTCACAGGACCAACATCTGGATGTACGGCATGTGTTGCAATCATGAGGAACAATCAACTCATTGTTGCAAATGCGGGTGATTCTCGTTGTGTTATTTCCAGAAAGGGTGAGGTAATATCAATCAAATAGTTATTCTCTCATCTGTCTAGTCAAAATTCTCATATGCCATTCGTAGATTAAAATGCAACTTTTTTTATTACTTATTTTGGTGCATATATTTACAGGCATACAATCTTTCTAGAGATCACAAGCCCGGGCTTGAGGTTGAGAGGGAGAGGATACTAAAAGCAGGCGGATTCATTCATGCAGGACGAGTTAATGGCAGTCTCAATCTTACAAGAGCTATAGGTAACCTGTTATATTTGATCATGGGATAATTTATATGTTCTATATTTTATATTTTATTTAAATTTGATCCTGTTGCATGGATATTTTATGTTGTAAAAAAAGTGATTTTGGTTTTTTAAAATAATATTATAAATTTGGTTGTGCAGGTGACATGGAATTTAAGCAGAACAAGTTTTTATCTGCTGAAAAGCAGATAGTAACTGCTGATCCTGATGTCAACACCGTAAGTATTTTGCAAATTCTGTAAAGAGTGTTTTTTCTTTCTTTACTAAGTGCAAATTCTATAAGTATTTTGCAAATTTTATTTGTATGTATAGTTTTTGAATTGCTTTACTCCGGTGTGATCATAACTAGTTATTTGACACTAGAGTTAACCACATATTTCCAAGACTGAGATTGTCTTTTTTATTTTTATTTTTTTAATGTTTTCACGATGGTGGTTTCATTAATATAACTATCATTCCAACTAATTTATATGATCTGAAGTTAATTTTCAAATAATATGTTGCTTAGGTTGACCTATGTGATGATGATGAGTTTGTTGTGTTGGCATGTGACGGTATCTGGTAAGTGATCTTTCCTTTCATCAGTGATTAAATCATCTAAATACAAATTGAAGAAAGATCTTACTTTACACAACTCAAGAGGCTTTATATATGTTAGTGGCGTTATCAATATGCCATGCAATTATTGTTTTTTTGTTCTTGGATCGTTGCTAAGTTATTTACTTCTATTTCTTCAGGGATTGCATGTCAAGCCAACAATTAGTGGATTTCATTCATGAACAATTGAAATCGGTAAGTGTGAGATCTCTCATGTTAATGTTTGGTTTTGCGGTCTGGAACCAATTATATGATTATTGAGTTCGTTCAGTTTTTAATATTTGTGTATACACATAATTTCAATTACTTATCTAATTGTATGACAAAATTATTTATTTGCCAATTTTTCAAAAATGCCCTTTTACTTCGTCTCTTGAACAATTGTCTTTTCACAAAAGTGTGTTATTCCATCATTTTATGTGTTTAATCCCATCTATATAATGACTCTGCCAAACTCCCCACCATTTGATTATCTCATTATTACAACTTCAGAAGTTCAAGCTATAGAAGCACTTTCAAAAACTGTCTTTTAGTTTACTGTAAGCCTATTTCATAGCTAGTTTATCTCGATATGTTTTCCCAATATCATACAACCACTACCCCATGCGCGTCCAAACACCCCTCAAGACTTGTTAACGCGTTATATTATGTTCTTGGTCTCATCTAGGGGCTGTAAACAAACTGAACTAACATGACCAAGGGGGTTGTTTGTGTTCGTTCATTTAAGTTTAAGGGAACAAAGACCGAACACGAACAATTATATGATCAAAATTTCTTGCTTGTGTTTGTGTTTGTATTTGTTACGAGAAATATGTTTGTTTTGTTTCTTTAATAGATTAATGAACATGTAAAAATTCAGTCCGTCATAAAAAAATATTAAAGTTAAAATATACACAACATTCATTTTCTTATATAATTGCTTATTTTGTTTGTTTAGGTATATTTATACTTTTAAAATTATATATATGTATGATTTATATTTTGTAATGATGTATTCTTTCAGAACCAATATCATGTTAAGAAACATGATAATAGTAGATGCCCTTATACATTGTGCATTGATGGTCATGTAATTGTCTTGTCTATTACAATACACAAAAGTACAAAAACATAAAATGATTTATATTGTTCTCGTAGTTCTCAACATAATTTCAGTTCGTTCATTTAGCTAAACTACATGTTCAAATTTAATTATTAATAAACAAACATAAAGTGAACTTCCTGCTGAACATTCGTTTCATTTAGATCCCTATTTTCATTTGTAGACATTATTATGGTTCTAAACTGAAAACCTAACTCTTAAACTTTGTACAGGAAAGTAAACTTTCAACAATATGTGAAAGAGTGTTTGATAAATGCTTGGCGCCATCGACATCTACAGGCGAGGGATGCGACAACATGACCATGATCTTGGTGCAGTTCAAGAAACCAATCCAGTCACTTGCGTCTGCAGGAGACGCAGATGATAAACTAAAAACTGTTGCAGTTGAATCAAACTAAATCGGTGTTTAAAGAAAATGTTAAATCTTTGGTGTTTTGTGTGCGAAATACATTGTACATATTGTTGGTAGAAATGACACTGCCAGAAAGCTATTTTGACTTTGTAGTTGTCTTGTTTCCAACTTTTTTGATATTGTGGTTTTGGTTTGAATGTAAAGAAAAAAGTCATTTTGTTTAAAGTTAAACTACTAACTATGGTTTCAGTTAACAATAAACTGGCCAGGTTGGGTGTGTCGGGCTGACAGACTGTTTTTAGCGGTTTGATGGTTCTTTTGACTCTTTTAGAACAATTTTTCTAAAAAATTTCATCCCATAATTATTAGTTGTAGTAATAATATTAAATTATAAAAATGGTTCATGAATATCATGAACATACATAGTTTAATACTTTAATAAGAGAGACAAATAAATAATGAAGGTGAAATGACTAGTTTGCGCAACGGGCTCTGGTTTTCACCCTATTGGCTAGACCATAAAATCGTCAAATCGTGAATTGAACCAGTTGACTTACTTTAGTCTTGTCGGGTTGATAGGTTTATCAGCACCCTAAGACTTTTAGTACTGAAAACTTGCTTAAGAAGTCATGTTGTTTGTAACACAATTAGGCAGATATATTGATTGGGAGTGTATTTTCGTTGCACAATTATGGATTTGAGAATTAGATCTTACCTAAACAAAAAGGTGATCAATAATAATATGGCATGGGTATTAATAAATGTGGATGTAACATGTTAATCTTAAGTTTACTGATTTTATAGATTCTAATGCTATATGTTTAATGGAATATGCTATGTGTTTAATGGGATATATTACTATCATTTTAAATATTTTCATGTCTATCCCATAATGTTTGTAGTAACAACTAGTAATACCCAATTATTGGCTTTGTATTTTGTAACTTGGTATGTGGTTTGGTTAAAACAAACTCACTTTCTATTATAAAGGATGTATTTATAATTATATATCGTTAAAATTGTAAATTTAAAAGAATGTATAATTAAAATATTTTTTTATCGTTAAACACACACGCTATTTACTTAAACATATGCACTCTATAGTATTTGAATAAAAAACCTTTAACTTTGTGAGGTCACCTCCCTATGAAAACATCTTGATGGTAATGTGACGTACTATTCAACAAAAGATTGTAAGTTCAAATCATGAAAAATGTAGGTGTTATGATTTTAAAAGCTGTGTAGATATAAAGTAGATGGTGTATCCGCTCTAATCATAAGAAAAATTGAAAAATACTCAACTCATTTAGAAGTTCTTTAACTTTTTAAAATGTTAAAACTTTAAGCGTTATCAAGAGTTCATGGAACTACTATTGAGATTCTTCGGACCATATTTCCTAGTATCATCCCGATGTTCATTGCTATACCATCATTTGCTCTCTTATACTCAATGGACGAGGTAGTAGTAAATCGAGCCATTACTAGTTATACATGTTTATGTGATATTGTTGTCAATATAAAAAGATGCATTGAATGCCATGACAAATTTGAAGAATGTCACTTCTCATCTATTTTTTTTGATAATCATATATTTATATACCGTATTAACACATTTAATGATTGTTTTTAAATTTCTTTTAGAGATAAAAAAAGTAAATATCAAATAAAGTATTGTGTATTTGGAATTAACAGCTTATGTCTTTATGATATGGTTCATGAACACTTGCAAATCATATGATTTTAGTATTTTGGTTATCTGGAGTTAATTAAAGTATAATCATTATGTTAGTCCTTTAATTTGGATTTCAGATAGCATTTAATGTTATATTTTTATTTTAGTTTTGTCTATTTTAAACGGCTCCAAAAAATATATTGTTTAAATTTGTTGCCCTGAAATCAAAACCCAAAACACCATCAAATTTTTTCAGTCGTCGAATTCAGATTTCACAAAACCAAAAACCTAATCGAATACAAAATCAGTTTTCAAATTCGGTTCTAAACTTACCAAATTCAATTTAGTTTTCGGTCTTCACTAAACACGTTTTTAAACTATGAAAACCAAAAACTAATCCGATAAACACTCATCCTTAGTTTAAAAAAAACTCAAACAACACATTCAAAGAGATTTACATAAAAAAACAAGAAGATATTATATACACATATCTTCTAAGGTCAAATGACATAGTTATACATACGTGAACACAAAAACCCTTAGGTTTCACACCACCATCTTCACCTCAAACTTCATCAGCAACCCTTGATTCTTGCATACAACATGGAGTCACAAGCAGTTCCAGAATCAATAATGGAGTCAGTGAATCGAACTTCAACAAACTTCAAAGAATTTGCATCTCAATTCACCGATTTCTTGCCCCTTTTCGACCCTCAAACCCTCGACGAATTAGACCCTCTTCAACGTGCTCAATCTTTGCTCTTGCTCGCAAAAGCCACCACTACTCTCTTCACATGTATCAGTCTTTCTCTATCTCTGTTTTACTCAATCAAGCTTACACCTTTATGTTGAAATCGAATTGGGTTTTTGTTTGTTCATTGATTGTTTGGGTGTTTGATGGTTTTGAAGTGAAGCTGAGGTGCAATGGTGTTGACCCAGATGATCATCCTGTCAGATCGGAGCTTGTATGGTTTGATTTCGTTGGTTTTTCTGGTTTTTGGTTGGTGATTTGGGTTTTGGGTTTTGGGTTGGGTTGAATTTGGTTGATTGTTGAGTTTTGGTTGATTTTGGAGTTGTTGGTGATGTAGGAAAGGTTGAGGTTGTATCAGGAGAAGCTGGATAAGTGCATTAGTTTAAGTAAGGGTAAGTTTTGTTCTTGAGTATTTTGATTGAGTGTCGAGTTTGGGGGTGTTTGGAGGTGCGTTTTGAAAGTGATTTACACGATGTCGAATAATGTGAATCATAATAATAATCAGACGTCTCAGGTTCGAATTCGTTGGCTAGTCTGCTCTCGTAATCTCTTGAAGGTCATCCGTTGTCTAGTGCAAGCTACAATTCACCTATTCTGTTTTGTTAGCTTAGTATTAACGGATTTCATGAGTTTACTGCTAATGAGTTGTTATGGTCATTAAGGAAAAATAAATAAGCTGCTTGAGATGGTACTTGAAATTGTAATAATGTGTGTCTTTTATGGTGTTTGGGATCGGGTAGTAAAACCACGTATTTGCTTATTTTTGAGATGGCTTATGTGATTATATTAGAGTCAAATAAGCACTTGAAGTTGCTTATTTTGAACTGAATATTTCAAAAAGCAGTAAGTAGATAAGCAGTCACAATAAGCAATCCCAAACTCGCCCATTGAGTGGCAAGTTTTGATTATTAAAGGAAAAGATATTAATATACGGGATATGTGTAACTTCATGCTACCCCTTGATGATCTGTTTTGTTGCAGCTATGATGAATCTAATTATTTGACCACTAAATAATCAAGTTATCGGGCTCAAACATTGGAAACTGATTATCACGACTTTAAGTTGCAATAATCAGATAACCACTTTCCTAATGCGCATCCTAATAACTTGCCTATGCTAACTTTCGACCCATTGAAGAATGTTTTATATTTCTTCTGACTAAATGCAGAACCCCTACGGCCTTCAACCACTATAAACTACCAAGCTGCAACACGTTTCATTGAGCATTCATTGCCTGATCTTACCCCTGGTAAGTGACCCCTAACATTCTTGAATCATATTGATATGTTTTGTTTTATGTATTTTAGTTTTATGGGACTATAATTTGCATGATTTCACAGATCAGAGGAAAAATATGAGGGAAATCAGTAGGCGTGAAGGGGCCAATCGTGCGCGTTCAGAGGGAAATGCTAGCAAGAGAAGGAAATATCTTTCGTCTAGTAAAACTTCTGTAAAGACTGCTGCACAGGAATTTCTTGAAAAAGCGACCCGTGAGCTTCTTGGTGATGATAAAAGTTCCTTTAAGGGGCCTCTAAAGCCTCAAGATTCAGAAGATGATGGCGTATCGCCTGATCCTTAGGTATAATCAATACATTTATTCATGCCTTCTTACTTATTACCTTGTTCCCCCGATATATTAGTTAACTAAACGATATAATGTGGAATATAACTTATTACATGATTAATTTACGATATTTAACACTTCACAGAAATCTAGAGGTGGTTAATGGACTAGTTGGGTAACGGGCCAAAACACGAGCTCACGTTGAAACAGGTAATATCTATTGCAGGCAAAACATGATTGTCTATATATCTTTCTTTTTTTGAAATTTTGTACTATTTGTTGATGTATTCAATTTGTTTGACTAATCAGATCTAATAATGTCGTATTTTTTTGAATGAATTGAATTAGGAGGTTAAAACATTTTGATTAACACTTATGGGTTACTTTTAACCTGTTAGCCACGTACTTTTTATGCAAGTTTTAAACTTGACCCATTCAACATGTTAAAGATAAAATCTAAACCCAAATCGACCCATTTTAAGTAAACGGGTTGAATGCTACACTAAAGAAACTTTACAATTGGATTTGGTAAATAAGTACAAACTTCATTTGATAAATTCCTGAGTCTAGAGCCCATTCATAACTAGAAAAAATCCAATATAGATGATGATTCAAAAGTCCACCGTTCTGCCCTGGGCTTATATTAAAGTATACATAAGCTACGAACTTAATATTCGATGTTATCTAATCACAAAAGATGATGAAGATCTCTGACTTGATCATCTTGTGAATTACTATGAAGTCCATAATTGTCAATAGCGAATAGCAGTCGATAGCGACAAACTACCTATATGCTATGTAACTAATAGTGGTTAATAGCGATCACTATTTTATGTTTAGCAATAAACTAGTAGAACAAAAAAAATAAACATTCACTGATTCACACCACCAGATTAGCTAAAATAGCAGTAAATCCTGCTTCTTTATAGCTAAAATAAACCTTCACTATTATATATATAGAAAAATAAAAAATAAAATAAGAACAGATAAAAAAAAACTAAGTTGCTATATAAACACTACAACCAAATGGCGACAAATTACCTATATGCTACGTAGCGCGCTATAGCAAGCGCTATTACCGCTATAGCAAGCGCTATTACCGCTATTGACAACAGGGCTATGAGCGTCGAATATCTTTGCTCTTGTTGTGACAAACTTATCTAAAATGTCAGTTTTTGGATGTTAAGTAATACGGGTGGGTAGAAAGAGATCAAGATATGACATACACGAGTCAAATGAATAAAATTTTCACTATATTGCAATCTAATTAAATTTTTTTTTAACCTTTTGTTAATTTGTGCAGGGTATCATTGCTGGTCGCCTGGTCTTTGCAGTACATATTCTGCATGTTTTTGTTGAACCCTTTCTTTGTTTTCTCTGGTGGGCTCATAATTAGTTATGAATGTATGATATGACTTATGTAGCAGTATTTTGTGGTATAAAAACGGGCTAATCCGTTATTTCTAATACGAATATGCATGGCCCGTGTTTGACTATGATTGTGATTCTTGGGTCGGTTTGGATCGGTTATAACCTGGGTGGGTCAATCCATGTATTCGATGGGTGGGTCAATCCATGTATTCGACTGTGGTTCGACCCGAAAAGGTCCTGATACAATGTGTAGATGGGCTGGGTCTAGTGATTGATTTTGACCCTTATGCTTTTGAAAAGATGGGTTTGTTGGTCCACTTGTTTATGTGGCTGGTTTTCTTTCTATTTAAGTTATGTGATTTGTAAATATGATTTCTCATATATTTTCTGCTGTTTTGCTTACTATAACTTCTTTCTAACGTACTCTAAACTTTCCCAATCAATAATAAGTTTCTAAAATACTAGTTATCTTGTTATTTCATATCTCTACATCTATACATACTAATGCAAGATCTTTTTTTAACACATGGCATAATTTAGCTTTGGTCGGTGGGGGTATTTTTTTCTTTTTTTGTTTGTGTTTTAATTTTTTTTTGTTTTTTTGTTTGTGTTTTAACTTTTCTTTTTTTTTTTCTTTTTTTGTTTGTGTTTTAATTTTTCTTTTGTTTTTTTGTTTGTGTTATAACTTTTTTTTTTGTTTGTGTTTTAATATGTTTTTTTTGGGTGTGGGTTCGATTTTTTGTGGGGTTTGGAGGTGAGGTTTTTTTTGTTGGTTTTTTGTGTCCGGACACGTCTCTTTGATGTGTGTTTCGATTATGTTCGTTGTCGTTGTCTTTCTCTGGGTTTCTATTTTCTTTTTTTCGTTATCGATACCCTGACGATACTCGTTATTAAGGTTTGGGTTTTCCTTTTGTTTGCTTATTTTGGGGCATTGGTTTTCGTCGGTTTTCTATTTTTGACTGTCGCCTTCTTGAGGCTTTGATTTTCGTCTGTTTTGTGTATGGTGTTGTGTTTTGATTTAGTTGAGTTCTAAATATTTTTGTGTGTTATAGATTTAGGTTTTGGTGTGTTTTACTTTATGTGCTTTGCTGGTTTAGGATTACGTTAAAACTCGCATAGCCGTGGCAACGCGCGGCAGAAAAAACTAGTTAAGTATTAACATAATAGTTTATTTTTTTTCAGGTTAAAAATATTTTTTAAATAAATTAAGAAAAGATCTTCCTTCAAATGTAATTTCTAAACAAAATAATTTTCTTTTATAAAATAAGAAATTTTCTTAAAACATCAAACTTTTATAAATACAAAATATTTGAAACCTATGTTTTTCAATAATAAAAATTATATAAAAATAAAAATAAATAATATTTAAGTTACAATAAAGAAAATTGATATTGTTATTTTATTACTTAAATTCTTACTCATAAACAATTTTAATTATATGTTATCTCAAAATATCATTTCATTATTCATAAATTTTCGTTATTAAATATTTAGAAGTTAATTTACTCCTTGTTTAATACACGAGAATCGGGATACTATCTAGTGATAAATATACTAAACTAAAATCGATTTAAAATATCCTGTTATAGGAATGTATTTTTTATATTTAATTAAGAGTACTTTAACTCCGTCAATCCTAATGTGATGTGCTTTTTTACCCGATAAAATTATGAAACAATAACTAAATTTCTTCAAGTGTTTTACTTTTAGTTGGTTAAGTTTTTCTCCTCATATCACTCAACTTCTAATATACTTTCCAATGCTATGAACTTTTTTAGTGAATGTTGAACTTTTTGTTTTTTAAATAAAAAATCATAAACGAAACATATATGAATCTTGAATAATATTTGATGATTTCTATTAAATTTTTTGCTTGAAGTAGAAGATAATAGTAAAGAACAAAGTTTATTCTAACCATCAAATTCTATAATTATTCCGTTAAATAGTTATAAAACTTCACTATCTTTGTGTAACATACTACTTAACCGTTAATACTTAAATTATTGTTAATGAATTATCCATGGTGTAATAAATATTATTAAAAATATTTTTAATGATATTACTTTTGGTAAAATGGCGACTAAAAAGGACAAGGGTTTAGGTATTGTTTTTACAGGTTTGGTGAAACTTTACAGACAAACCAAAACCTTTGTAATCAATCGCATATGCTGATTTTGATTGAGTGATTGACTGAGGGAACACACAACACCAGCTCAAACCACCAGATCAACTCTCTGTTTCCACTCTCTTCACAAATCACTTCGCAACAACTCATCAGTAAGTCACCATCCCTCTTCAGATCTTCAATCAATCCTCTTTCAAACCCACAAATTCGACTTTTTTCTTGTTTTTCCCACTGTTTCCATCAAACCCTTTTGTTTTTGCTCAAGACTGATCGATTTGCGATGTGGGTTTTGCTCGTTTGATCGATTAGTGCCCCTGTTTTGTTGGGTGAAAGGAGAAAAAATAGGGTTCTTTTTGTTCTTTGAAATCTTTATGAAACTTACCCCATTGTTAATCGCTTGGGAAATCAGTTGTATTTGGTGTTATTGAGCTGTTGTATTGTTGAAATCGTTGGATTTGTGGATTGGGGTTGTCAATTTGAATATTTGATTCGTGTTCTTCGTAATCTTTATGAAAGTACCATTGTTATTGCTTGTGAAATCAGTTGTATTTGGTGCTATTAAGCTGTTATTTGATGAAATTGTTGGATTTGTGGATTGGGGTTGTTGATTTGATTCGTTTGTTTTGCAGGGTGTGTGTGTGTGTGAAGAGATACTAGCTTGAAATGACATGAGAAATGAGGGTTAGGGTTTTTGAAGTTTGTGATAGATGGGGTGTGTGTTTGGAAGAGAGATTTCGTCTTCTGGGCCACAAAGTTCTGAGCTTGTAGCAGATAAGAAAAGGGAGAGAAGCAGGGATACGAATGTTGAATCCAGGAGGGCGGAGAAAGATTCGTCTGTGAATCTTGACAGCAGCAACAATGGCGGTCAGGAGGCGCAAAATGGGGTGGTTCAAAAGGGGGAAAAAGAGGGTAATGTGAGGCCGAGGGGTGAGAGGAAGCGGTCGAAGGCCAATCCTAGGTTGAGTAATCCAACCAAGAACTTGCATGGTGAACAGGTGGCTGCGGGTTGGCCTGCTTGGCTTTCGGCCGTTGCTGGTGAGGCGATCAACGGGTGGATCCCTCGCAGGGCTGATACTTTCGAGAAAATCGACAAGGCAAGTCTTATGCACTTATATTGTTGTTGGGGTAATTGTTCGATATTATCAATTGTGTAAGCATGATCTGATTGGTGACATGAGAAGTTGGCTGTGTGTGGATTTATGTTTGTAAGTGATTAGTTCAATGATTAGAATCAAATAATTAGTTGTATTAAAACATGCTGGAAGTATATGACTATATGTATGGATGTTCCTCTGGTGAGTAAAGCTTTAATAATTGAACAATAAGATGTTTGTTGTTTTGATTATCTTAGTAACCAATAGATAGAACTAGAACAAGCAAAAAGGTGTTTGTTCCACCTATGAATAATCAAGTAATTAGAAGCAGAATTTGTTCATCCATACATTTACACAATTACACCTAATCTCAGCAACTTGATATCAGATAATAAGTTCGAAAACACAAACAAGCCCCCTTGGTGTGTCATATTCTACTATGTTACATCTTTTAATATATAGTCGTTCATGCTTGATTTGTGAAAGAAACTAAACTTATGATGTTTACTGATGATGCTATGCATATATTGTAATGTTGTGATTAGATTGGGCAAGGCACGTACAGTAACGTGTACAAAGCGAAAGACACCATGACAGGAAAAATAGTTGCATTAAAAAAGGTTCGGTTTGACAATTTGGAGCCTGAAAGTGTAAAATTCATGGCCAGAGAGATTTTAATATTACGCCGTTTAGATCATCCAAATGTTGTGAAATTGGAAGGTTTGGTCACATCAAGAATGTCTTGTAGTTTGTATCTTGTTTTTGAATACATGGAGCATGATTTGGCTGGACTTGCTGCTAGTCCTACAATCAAGTTCACAGAACCTCAGGTTAGTTTATAATATATTTTGCTCAAAATCAATATAACCGACCTTTTTCTTTGTTTTAACCGTTTTTTATATTTCAGGTCAAGTGTTACATGCATCAGTTGTTATCTGGGCTTGAACATTGTCACAATCGTCACGTGTTACATCGGGATATTAAAGGGTCTAATCTTTTACTTGATAATGGTGGGAGCTTAAAAATTGCTGATTTCGGTCTAGCTTCGTTTTTTGATCCTAACCATAAACAGCCAATGACTAGCCGTGTGGTTACATTGTGGTATAGACCACCCGAGTTGCTTCTTGGGGCCACTGATTATGGTGTAGGTATTGATTTATGGAGTGCAGGGTGCATTCTTGCAGAGTTATTAGCCGGAAAGCCTATCATGCCTGGTCGTACAGAGGTAATTTAGAATCTTTTATATATAAAATGGATTCAACAGTTTTTTTAATAATAATCTTTTGCGCGTTCAGGTAGAGCAGCTTCACAAGATCTTCAAGTTATGTGGTTCTCCGTCTGATGAATATTGGAAGAAGTCAAAATTGCCACATGCAACTATATTTAAGCCCCAGCAGTCGTATAAACGTTGTATAGCAGAAACATTTAAACATTTCCCGCCATCGTCATTGCCACTTATCGATACCCTTCTTGCAATTGATCCCGCTGAACGTCAAACTGCAACAGCTGCTTTGAGAAGTGAAGTAAGCATTGCAAACTTATTTCAGTAATTATGGATTTGAGTTCTTTGAATAAATGTAAAATAATATTGTTATGCAGTTCTTTACGACAAAACCGTATGCATGTGATCCTTCAAGCCTTCCAAAGTATCCACCTAGCAAGGAGATGGATGCCAAACTGCGTGATGAAGAAGCTAGAAGGTAATGCAAGATATTAATAAGTTAACTTAGCTTGTTCGTAAGTTAAATATATATTTTTATCAATAGATTGAGAGCTGCTGCTAAAACCAATGCTGATGGAGTGAAGAAAACGCGCACGCGTGAAAGACCTGCAAGGGCCATGCCTGCTCCAGAAGCCAATGCTGAGCTGCAAGCAAACATTGATGTATGCCAAACTACTACTAGCTTTTTCCCCTCTTTGTTTTTCATGTTACTATTTTTACTCGTCTCCACCACTGTTATACCCACCAACTGCTAGACAGATTGCTTATGGTTTTGATATAGGGAATGAAAACGAATGTGGTTCAAAGCATATACCGAAACATAGCAAGAAACAAAAGAGAGAAAGTTATCGGAGTCAAAATTTAAAATATCTAACATTATGGGTTAGGAAACTTGCCATATTGCATGAAGTATGGACAAACTGGAAATATAGTTTTTTGGTCAAAAACACAATTTATTGAACCTGCAGGCATCTTACTGAACATCATTCACTTATATATTTTTTAAAGATGACCCACAAAAGTGAAGTCAAGCAGAATGTGTATAGCAACAAGTTTTGCGATAATTATTTTGACGAACAACAAAATACCGTTTTAAAATTTATTAAAATTTAGCCACCAGATTGTAAAAAATTTCCCCTTTCATTCTCTTATTGACTGGTCTGTTACTATGAATTGTGTGAATAATACATAACATGAAAATGTGAGGAAAGTTTGACAGATCAGGCGGGTTCTGGTCAAAATATGTAGCTTCAGTGCAGGTCAACACGGGTTGGGTTGTGTTGACCAAAAACCCTTTTTGTTGATAGCACTAAATCTTTCATAGACAGTTGGTGTGTAAAATATGATTACAAAAATCATATAGTTTATTTTCTTTAATAATTAGATTTAGGAGGTTTTATGCATTGAAAATACTGGACTTCTGATCCATCCGACCTGTTTAATGTTAGATAACTTCTTATTACAGTTTAATCCGTTATGGATGAAACATTATCCACGATATGTGTCAAACACATGTTTATCTTTTTATCATACACACATTTACCTCTAATATTTATGCAAGTCATATCTTGAATCTGTGTTACTATGCAGAGACGGCGGTTGATCACACATGCAAATGCAAAAAGCAAAAGTGAGAAGTTTCCTCCACCTCACCAAGACGGGACGCTGGGTTACCCGTTGGGCTCTTCACATCACATGGATCCAACGTTTGACCCGCCTGATGTCCCATTTAGTTCCAGTTTTTCATACACCAAACCACCTATCCAGACATGGTCTGGTCCATTGGGCGAGCCTGCACCTACAGGCCGTTCACGCAGAAAGAAACACAGTGATTCATCTTCAAAGAACTAGACTTGTGGTTTGGTAAAAAGCCACTCGACCGCAAAAGGCTGCAAATACTGATGGACCAGTGCAATGACGCGATACCCTTTTTACACGTAGAATGCAGAGGTCAAGTTTTTGTTATTCGTGTTTCTTGCTTGATTATTCTTCTACGAGATGGTGAGAACTGAGAAGACCCTCTTTGAGTAATGTAAATGTTCATCTTTTATTTTTGTTTTTGTTTTCTGTTTTTGCCTTTTGTGTTGAAGAACTATGGTTAGGTAAAATAAGCATACAACTATTGAACAACATTTGATTATATTAATTGCAATGTATTATTTTCAAGCTACATTTTTGCATACTACTAATCATAGGGCATTACGATGTGGAGATTGGTTTTTATGAATAAGATTGGTTGATGGTGGAACAATTTCATTTGCAAGTATATGGCAAATTGCCATATGGAGGTTTTGTATATTTAAAAGATGTGATAGTAATGATGGTTTTGTGCTCATGGGTGTAAAAAAACATAGATGGAAACATGAGAAAAATACTCTCATATACGTCTCATATACATCTATAAATTATAAATTATAATCATGTCAGATTAAATGTCAGCTAGAAAGTTATATGAAATAATGTTTTTTGTATTCACATTGACTTGCATGTCATACAATGATACTAATGCACTTATCAGACTAAGTTGAAAATCATGTCATACACGAAACATAACTTTCATATGTATTTTTGTTTGTGAATATTAGCATTTGTGATATTTACGGTTGAAATTCCGTTCGTGGGTAGGAACAGTTTCTTTTGTTTTTGTGGCAGGAATGTCTATTTCAAGTATGAAGTTAAAAAAACAATTATTCCTATCTTATAACTTCGTCACTTTTTTAAACACATATACAGATAAAACTGTTGTTATGTATATATTTTCTCTCTACGATGATCTAGAAACGTTGGAGGTGTTAGCAAACTTCTGACACCTTGGTTGCACAATGTGTAACATAGGTTGAATTTACAATTCTTGATTAAAAAGTCAATTAACTTTGAAACAAAACACTTAAACAAGTTAACCGGTTAATTAACCTCTCTCATAATCTCTCTTATCTCTTCTTTTTCCTATTTTTTTATGGCTCCTCTCTTCTATCAAGATAAGCTGTATTTCATATATGTAACCCAAATTCAAGTGATTTGATGTCATTGTATTACGTATACGTAACTTAAGTTTCATTAGCTTGCAGATATAGTTACATATATGTAACTTGCCAAGTTACATGTAAGTAATTGTGACAACACCAAAATATAATGTATGATAAAAAACATAATACTAAACTCCATATATGTCACGTATGGTGTTACAAGTATATAACCCATTTATCAAGAAATACGTGAAATACATGTGTGCAATGAAGGGATTATTATGTGAAATAGATATATTTAATAAAGCATGACGTGAAGTCGGGTTATAAACGATGCAAATGCAAGTTAAATGTTCACAAATAACAGTTTTACATATACATAATAATGTTCGTCTTGGTCATTGTGTTTTTTGTGTTCATCTTGTTCTTCGTATACATAACAACAATGTTAGTCTAACTTTTCGACATAGGTTTTGGCATATTATATACGGTAGTTTGTAAAGTTGTCTTAAGATGCATATGTTCTTCTTTTCTATCGTATAGGTGAAGGGTTTAAATATTATAAGCCCTATGTATAGAGGGTTTTTAGGAGTTAATTATGATTTAATTAGAAGCCGTATAAATAAAGTTTTGAAATTAATTAACAGATAGCAATTATTATATTACATCAGTGGTTGATTAATTAGAATTGCTATTTTCAACCATTTGAGGCCTATTTATGTTGAATTATTTTATTATATGTTGGATATAGTCAATAGCTTAAGCCTTAAAGCAACGTTGTTTCATGCAAAACTTAGGATCATAAAGTTACGTCTTTTATGATCATATTACGATTGAGTGCTCTTGAATCATCTTTATTTGGAATCATCTTTATTTTAAATCATCTTTATTTTATTTTATAGGTCAAACGATTAAAATAATGAACCGATTTATTTTTAGAAACATAATTATTTGTTTTTTCTTTATAAAATCTAATGTGTTTATTCATTTGTCACTTTAGGCTTTATAATTTATTTATTCCAAGAATCATATTTTATTAATATCACAAATATAATCAAAAGATAAAGGGTTATTGAATTTTAATAATCTCAACTTTCATTTATTGACCGAGATTAATCCCAACTCAGAAAATATTTAAAGTCACTTCTAACTTTGAACTTTTCTTTTCCATCTAATGATCCTTTACTAACCAAGAGTTAGCACTCGTTAGTTTTTTGATAAAATAAGGCTAACTTTGAATCATTTTTCAACTCTAGCACCGCCTAATCTCAATTAAATTCATTTTTCATTGTCTAACTTCCATCATCACCTAAAATTTACCTCCAACGAGTTTGGTGGTTCAAATTAGGAGGTAGAGATTGATGGGTTTTTGGGTATGGAAGTTTCAAATTAACAGATCTGATGATAAATTTCAACTTTATGTTTAGTGTTTTGGCCACAAAAACAGTCCACGTCATAAAAAAACTAAAGGGGTTAACTCACAGTTAGTAAGAGATCGTTGGAGGAAATAAACACAAAGTCGGAAGTATTTCTAAACATTTACTGAGTTAGAATTAATCGCGGTCAATAAATGAAACTTGAGATTATTAAAATCCAATAACCCAAAGATAAATTGGTACCCTATCTTGTTTAAAGATGAGCTTAATTTCAAAACAAAAATAACATATCTAAATCATTTAAATTTTGCTTAATCATTAATTGTTCATGTTTTTATTTTAAAATTAATACAATTACATATATTTATTTACATAAAAACCTATCAAACTAATTATTTTTTAATATTTAATAAACCTTTAACCACTCATCCACCTATGTAAGTTTGTATAGGTAATATCACCTACACATAACTTACAAATATAAAGGTTATATACAAACAAAATAATAATGTTATATATCCGTATCAAAAATCATACGATAGATATATTTTATATAATTTAGGACCAAATTAAGAGCCGTTATAAAAAATCAAAGTTGTTCATAAATGGGCTTACAACCATCTTGGTGCCATTTGACTTGTTATTGTATTCGTGAGATTTTAGGTTATTCGATCTAGAGGTGAATTGTTGAGAATTTTAGAGTATACGTGCCGCATTCTTAAACTCTAGGGGGTTAATGTGTCAATACTTGATAGTTGATGGGTTCATAGTGAAGATAGTTAGTTGAGTTTGTTAGTAAGTGAATATATGTCGAGTTGCAGAAGTTTTAGATGAGTTTTTCCATTTTTCATTGTAATCAATCTTTCATTGTTCATAATCAAAGTTGGTTGTATTTGGTTTACTACTTTCATGTTAATTCTACAATTGGTATCAGAGCCATTGGCTCGGGTGATTTTGCAATCAAGAGGCTGTGTCAATCAAATCGAAAGAAAACAAAGATGACAACCATGAAGTTTGATTTGGAGAAGTTCAATGGAAAGAATGACTTCAGTCTATGGCGATTGAAGATGCGCGCCCTACTAGTGCACAGTGGTGTGGTTGATGCGTTGAAGGGCGAAACGGGTATGCCAGCAACAATGTCGGAAAAGGATAAGAAGGAGATGATGGAGAAAGCTCACAGGCCATAATCCTGAGTCTTGGGGATAGGGTCCTCCGAGAAGTGTTGAAGGAAACCACAACAACAAGTGTATGGGCAAAATTAGAAGGGTTGTACATGACGAAGTCCTTGGCAAGTCATCTGTACCTCAAGAAAAGGTTATACACTTTTCAATTGAGTCAAGGTCAATCAATGGAAGATCATATAGATGAATTCAATAAGTTGGTATTGGATTTGGAAAACATTGAGGTGATTATTGAAGATGAAGATAGAGCCACAATCTTCTTGGCCTCTTTACCACAAGTGTATGAACACTTTTTAGATACCTTAATGTCCGGGAGAGATACACTTTCCATGGATGAAGTGTTGGCAGCCATGAACTCGAAGGAACTGAAGAAGAAGGCAAAAGTCAAGGAAGATAGTGTTGATGGTCTCATAGCTAGAGGAAGACTAGAGGTGAAAAATGTCAGAAGATCCAAAGGGTCTGCGAGGTCTAAGTCCATGACAAAAAGCAGATGCTTCATTTGCAATTCAGAACAACATCTCAAGAAAGATTGCCCGGACCTGTACAAGAAAAAGAGAGTTGAGTACAAGTACCCAAAGAACACTGCAAGTCAATCACCGAACACAAGTTCTGAAGGGTATGATAATGCTTATGTTCTAGTAGCCACAAACCCTGGTTTCAAGAATGAATGGATACTAGATTCGGGATGCTCTTATCATATGACCTCAAGGAAGGAGTTCTTCCGAGAGTTGCAGTTGGAATGTCAAGGAGTAGTCCAATTGGGGGATGACAGGCCCTGTGAAATACAAGGCATTTGGTACAGTCAACTTCAAGTTAGACAATGGGTCAGATATATCCCTGGTCGATGTCAGGTATATTCCCAGCCTGAAGATAAATCTGATATCTCTTGGTACATTTGAAAGCTGTGGATATAGTGTGAGTCTCAAGAATGGTAAAGCCAAGGTCATTAAAGGTGCAATGACAGTTTTAACTGGTAACAGGAAAAAAACAATACCTATTTCTTGGATGGTAAGGTGGTGCTGGGAAATATGGATAGTCTTGAAGGGAGACAAGATTCTACTGCCATGGTCTGGGATAAGAGGATGGGTCATATCAGCACCTAAGGTTTGGTTGAGCTAAAGAGATAGGAGTTGATAAAAGGTCTAATAGAGAGTGATGTTGGTTTCTGTGAACATTGTGTGATGGGTAAGGCACACCGGGTGAAATTCAGCAGGGGACGACATACTTCTAAGGGAGTATTAGAATACATCCATGCAGATCTATGGGGTCCTGTAAGGACATAATCTATTGGAGGAGCCAGGTACTTTCTTTCTTTGGTGGATGACTACTCTAGAAGGGTTTGGGTCTTTATGTTAAAACATAAAGATGAAACCTTTATGAAGTTCAAAGAGTGGAAGGTTTTGGTTGAAACTCAAACTGGGAAAAGGGTCAAGAAACTAAGAACAAACAATGGGTTGGAATTTTGTAATTCTATGTTTGATTGGTATTGTAAAGAACATGGGGTTGCCAGGCACTTGACTATTGCTAGAACCCTACAGCAGAATGGCCTAGCTGAACGTATGAATAGAACATTATTGAACAAATTAAGGTGTCTGTTGATTGGCTCAGGCATGCCCAAGAAGTTCTGGGTAGAGGCCTTATCCACGACTGCTCACTTAGTGAACTTGTCACCATCCTCAGCCATAGATATGCAAACACCTATGAAAAAATGGTCAGGGAAGCCTGGTGACTATTCAAGACTCAAGGTCTTTGGATCTTTAGCTTATGCCTATGTTAATAGTGGTAAACTAGATCCAAGGGTGGTGAAGTGTGTAATGTTAGGATACCTAGAGGGAGTCAAAGGCTACAGGCTATGGAGAATGGATGATGGGAAGCTCAGGGTGATGATCAGTAGAGATGTAGTGTTTAAAGAAGATACAGTGTATAAAGACTTAATTAGGAACCTGGAGGCTAGGAGTTCTAAAATTGAAAGTTCTATGAATGGAGTTTAGTTTGAGGTGGAGCAACATAAGTCTGATGTGAGGGCTCCAAGTAACTCAACTGGTGATGAGGATAGTTCAAGTGGTAATACTAGCTTTCAGAGTATAGCCCATAGCAGGCCAAGGAGACAAATTATTCCACCTACTAGATATAGATCTAATGATGATATCTCAGCATATGTGTTTAATGTTGCTGAGAATGAGGCTAATCATAAACCACTTACTTATAATGAGGACATCAATTCTCGTGATAAGGAAAAGTGGATGAAGGCCATGATGGATGAGATGGATTCATTGTTGAAAACCAGACTTGGGAACTTGTTGATGCTCCTAGACATCAGAAGCTAGTAAGTTGCAAATGGTTATACAAGCTCAAGGAAGGAATAGATGGAGGGGAGGCTCCAAGGTTCAAAGCCATGCTAGTGGCAAAGGGGTTTACTCAAGTAGCAGGTGTGGATTACAATGAGATCTTTTCCCCGGTTGTTAAACATTCTTCTATAAGAATGATGTTATCTCTAACAACCATTAATGATTGGGAATTGGAACAATTGGATGTCAAGACAACTTTTCTTCATGGAAATCTTGAAGAGGCAATATACATGAAACAACCTGTTGGGTTTGTGGTTAAAGGACTTGAAGACAAGGTGTGTTTGTTGAAAAAGTCATTGTATGGTCTTAAGCAATCCCCGAGGTAGTGGTACAAGAGATTTGATGATTACATGATCTCTTAGGGTTTTCACAGGAGCTCTTATGATAGTTGTGTGTATTATAAAGAGTGTGAAATAGGTGGTTACGTATATATACTTTTGTATGTTGATGATATGCTTGTTGCCAGCAAGTTGAAGAGTAATGTTGATGCTACCAAGTTGATGTTAATGAAGGAATTCGATATGAAAGAGCTTGGAGAGGCAAAGAAGATTTTAGGAGTAGAGATCACTAGGGATCGTAATCTTGGTTTGCTAAAGCTGTCTCAAGTTAGCTATGTTAACAAAGTGCTTAATGCATATAACATGAGTCAAAGTGAACATGTGACTACTCCATTGGCTTAACATTTTAAGCTTTCCAAGCAGGATAGTCTTTGTACTGAGGAGGAGGAAGAATTAATGAGGGATGTTCCTTATGCTAGTGTTGTGGGTAGTTTAATGTACTTGATGGTGTGCACTAGGCTTGATCTTGGTTATGCAGTAAGTGTTGTTAGTAGGTACTTGAGTAACCCTGGAAAGCAACATTGGGAGGCTGTGAAGTGGATTTTTAGATATCTTAATGGTACTAGGGATGTTGGTTTGATATATGGTAATTACATAGATACAAGACATGTTATTGCTGGGTTTGTAGATGTGGATTTTGCTAAGGATTTGAATAGAGGAAGATCTGTAACTGGATATGGTTTTATGGTGTTTGGTGGACTGGTGAGTTGGAGGTCTTCATTGCAGCATGTGGTTGCTTTGTCTACAACTGAAGCTGAGTATGTAGCTCTCACTAAAGCTATTAAAGAAGCTATATGGCTAAAAGGCTTTGTATCTGAACTTGGTATAACAGTTGGTGATGTGGTTGCGTGGTGTGACAATCAAGGAGCTGTTCAACTGTCAAGAAATCATTTATATCATGAAAGAACTAAGCAAATGTGAAATTACACTTCATCAGGGAAGTTGTAAATTCTGGGCAAGTTCTTGTAAATCCGTTTGGAACTCTTGAAAATGCTTCAGATATGTTAACGAAGGCATTAATAGGCTCTAAGTTTCAGCATTGTCTGAGGTTGCTACAAATCTCTTAGTTTAATACTTTGCACAAGGTGGAGTTTGTTAAGAATTTTAGAGTATATGTGCTGTATTCTTAAACTCTAAGGGGGTTAATGTGTCAATACTTGATAGTTGACGGGTTCATAGTGAAGATAGTTAGTTGAGTTTGTTAGTAAGTGAATATATGTCGAGTTGCAGAAGTTTTAGATGAGTTTTTCCATTTTTCATTGTAATCAATCTTTCATTGTTCATAATCAAAGTTGGTTGTATTTGGTTTTCTACTTTCGTGTTAATTCTACATGAATAAAATTGGTTTTTTTCAAACTAGTTTCGGTTTGGATTGTGTGGTTGCCAGTATAAGTTTAAAACCGGTTTGATGGGTTTGACTGGTTTTGACCAGTTTGCCTAATTTCTAATCAGTTTGATTATGTTTAACCGATTCAGTTCTAGTTTCAAATCGGTGTCACCATCGAGAAGTATGATCCAGTTATGAAACTACAGTTTATATCAGTTCCAAATAACCGGTTTCTATAAATATCGATTTCTTACTGGTTCAAGTCCGATTCGAGTTGGCGGTTCCAGTTTTGAAACCGATATTTTTGTGCGCTTCTAGATCTACTCAATGTTGTATAAACCCAGAATTTGAACTTATCATATAAAATTTAAATGAAAAACCTGATTTTTAGTATGTTACCAATTAATCAAGGCAATTATACATGACAACGTGGCTTTGAACGATCCACACAATAAAGTATTTGTTAATTAATAATTATAAGTATTATTGTTGTAGCTGTCATCTAGGATATGATTTTCTCAATCTAAAACTATTCCATCATTCAACAGAAAATCATATATGAAGAATTGAATATACGTGTTAAGAATTCAATCACAACCTTTTTTATTATGGAAATAGTCTTCATGCAATAAATGTCGATAATGGATATCATGGTGGTAAGAACTAAGATGTTATATCATATTTAAAAGTTGGAGGGTTAATCCTACAAGGTTCATATGTATAAGTTATTGATAAGTTATATTACCACATGTAAAAACATAAAAGTTTTAACTTAATTGCTGTTATGTAATTATAATTTCATGGTAAGATAACTAGTTTTCATTATATAGAACTAGTTTAGAATCCCGTGTGATACACGGATTAAATAAATAAAATTATCAAATATTTTGTAATAAAAATTAAATAAATTATAAAAATATATTATTATATAAAATATGATTGATTTACGTAAAAATAAGTATTTCAAGTAAGACAACAATAATATAGTTTTAGACTTCTTTTATGAAATTATTTTCTATTTTGCTTTTTTAAATTTTTTTATTTTTTAAACCATCCTTATAATATTTCAAAACTCTTTTAAAAAGTTTGTGTTTAAAAAGTGTTTAAGAAAACTTTAT
>BJCM01062775.1:0-13760 GCA_018326385.1 Flaveria bidentis | reverse complement strand
CAACAAACTGGGACCCCAAGTTACATCAAAACGTGGAGGAGGTCGCCATACAAAGAAGGCTCAGGATGGGTCAACCAAAGGGCAGAAGAAGATTGAGTAAGCTTAATATGTTAAGAATGTTATTTTATATGTACATATGTTTTTAATATATTGTGTTTGGTGATCTTGACCTAATATAGTCTATATGCTATACATATTTGAGAGTTGTTGGTTTTGATAAATTGTTAGATTATATGTTGAAACTTGTGAATTTTATATTATATGTGCTTATAATTAAACAATAAAGTCTATATGGATAATTTGAGAATTGTTTGGTTTTGATAAGTTGTGTTTATATGTTGAAAAGTTGGGAATTTTATGTTATATGTACTTATTATGATTAAGTATGTTTTTTTTATTTTGTTACAGTTATGCTGTCGAAATTTCATAAAAATCTTAATACTTTTTAATTTTGATTCTTTAATATTGAAGGCAAAAATTGAAAATCAATACACCCAAATGCAAATGGAGGCAGGAGAGTCGCCCGTTAATGAGATGGAATGTTTAGAACTTGTATTAGGACAAATGCGTGGTCATACGAGAGGTGTAGACGAAAAGTGAAAAATATCTCTCGTTATGAACCGTTAAGTGGGTAATCATCACATCGGAATGAAGAAATGGAAGCAATAAAACAACAAATGGAAGAAATGGAAGAAAGGATGAATGAATTTGAAAGAAGAAAACATAATCCCAATAACGACGAAGATGACGGAGATGACGACAATTAGGAAGTTAATTTGTTTGGGTTGTAAAAACTTAACATATGTTTACTTTGCTACTTTTGTTTTGTTTGTTATGTAATTAATTAGAATTATTTGATCTTCGCTTAGGTATTCATATATTTAGGTTTCATTTTTGTGAATCTGATTTGTGTTAAAAACATTAAATTTTAGGTAAAAAAAACCTGGAAAAAATAAAATTTAAAAAATAGAATTTTTAACCAGGGACTCTCTGGCGTCGCCATAGCTCAAATTAAAAAATTAATTTATTAATTTAATAAATTTTCTATTTTTATTATTTATTATACAAAAATATTTATGGCGACGACATGTCGTCGTAACACAGGATATTTATTTTTAATTTTGAATTAAAAAAATTAAAAATAAATTAATGGCGACAAGTTTGTAGCGACGACTTGTCGTCACGATAGAAGGCAGTGGCGATAGTTTCTATGGCGACGACTTATTTTTGACCTATTGCGACGAAACTATGGCTAGTTTTTAGTTGATCACGTAATTGTTTTCTTATTAAAATTGTACTCTTTTGCATTATGGGATATAATATAGAAAATTGCCTCAAGTCTCCTATCTTCTTTTCTTCTCAGTTTTCTCTCTATTTTCTTTAACAATTGTCTATCAACCGAAGATCCGTACCAGATGCATATGTTTTTAATGTCATCTTTAGCTCAATGTATATATGTATACAAACTGTTTTTTTTTATTAATTAATTCTGTTTAACCGGTTATGTTTGGTTAACGAAAGGTAAGAACCGATTTAATTAGTTTAAACGACGGTTTGTGTTGGACTCAGTTGGAGTCATGTTCTGATTTATTTGAATAGTTTTGGTTAATTAGTTTTTGACAAGTTAGATTTGTGTTATATAAACAAGTTTTGAACCAATTCAAATGAAGAGAAATGATTAGTGGTCGCTAACCTTCCACATAAGTTCATGTGATGATGAAATGCTGACAAAAATTTCGTGAATGCTCATGCAACAATTTAAATGTTTGATTTTCAATGATGTGGTTGATGTTGTCATGCCATTGAGCTAGAAGAAGAGTCTAAGTTTTTTTCAGTGAAAGATGTCGAAATCCAAAGGAATAAACAGAGGTCGTGCGGATGAAGACACACACTTGTGGAATGATTACTTTGCTTCAAGCTCGATATGCGATAAAACTTTCTTTAAATGATGGTTCTAAAGCAGTTAAATCTTAATATTTCAATACTTTACACAGAGATATAATGATGTTGTGATAGAAATGGTTTATCACCAAAATAAAATCCAAAAGTTTTATTTGTCACTTAGCATACGATGCCACTTGACACTTTAACTTACCAATGAAATGAATGTATACGCATTGGTGAAAATCTATAAATCACTTGTGTGCACTAGTTTTGTAGGTCTAGTAGAAGTTTATTCAAAGGAATATCTAAAAAGGATTAATTTTATGCTTTTGAAGAGTATGCCAAACAATATAAAACACTAATCTTTCTATTCTAATAAAAAGGTAAATGAGGTGTCACATATCAGCATCACATTTATTCTCACAAAAATTTTACCGCCTCTCTCTCTCTATAATTAAATAATTACTTTAATTACTAATAATATTATTTTAATATTTTTAATATTTAATAATTTAAGAAATAAATCTATTTATTAAGGTTATTTCTAAATAAATTAATATTTTTAAAAAGTCAATTTTTTAAAAACAAAAAATAATCAAATTTGGGAGTTGTAATAAGAAATTTTTTAAAATTGACATTTTTATACGGTTCGTTTTAGAACAAAATGTTTATTTTAAAATAAAAATAAAAACAAAAATTTAAAAAGCTGATACCACTGCTTTATTATTTATATTCTTTTATCATACATAGTTTTAGTCATATCATATCTTAAAATATCATTTTATAATTAATAAATTTATTATATTAATATTTTATTTATCCAACCCGTGTAATACACGGGGTTACTAAAACTAGTGGTTATATAGTTATTTTCAACATCTCTTTCGCGACTTCAACCACGTGTCCATGAACCCTCAACCCAACCTGTCAACGCTATCTGTGGGACTTACGCCCATGCACCCACCACCCAAGCCGTGCCAACCCCCATCACTACCCGCAAGTCTTCCTTTCAGCCTAACATAGCTGTGAGTATACACTGTTATCATAGAATCAAGGAAATCAAATTGTGATCACTTTGATAGGAATTAGTTTATTTAGAATTAGAACATCCTAATACTTGTATAGATAGACATTGAATCGTTTGTTACTAAACATGGAAAAATTTAACCTTCCATTCAATTGGTCTTTAATTCAAGAATTTAACAAACTAACAAGAATATAAAGTCTTAGAACATTCACGTCTCATTCCTTAAAAACTAATGACCGATCACTAGATTTTTCTTTAAACATTAAACTTTTAAACTCACTACACATACTCTTAAATCTACAAGACGTAATTACCATAAGATTTAAATTCTCTTATCACTTTTAAGGAACAAACGCTTTAACATTAATTTTGATACCGTGGACTCATATCTCTTGTCCTACCACTAACGAACACTTGTTTTTTTTATATAGTTTATCATTTCGAAGTTATAACTGTAATTTACAGACCACTTAATATCTTTTATAAATTTTCAGAATAAATAAGTAACTATCAAATAAACTCATGATATGAGGTTGATGACAAAATAAGTCATCCACCACTCGTACCCACTCACCGTCTGCTGCACGTTAGTCAACATTTCTAGATAATAACCATATCACATCGGCCCACAGGAACAAATGATAGAAACACAAAACGATAGAAAGAGACCCATTACCCATATGGCATGATAAATGTAAAAAATCTAAGATCATGATTTACGGTTTGTTTCTTATGATATGTTACAGGGATAGTTGTGAATGAAAGAGTTTGAAAATTTAAGAGGATTGTATTTTTTTTTTCTTTCATATTTTGAGAAACAATATATAACCCGTATATACACATTGCAAGACATATTCAAATTTTGTTACATTTTAAAATTTAAAGCTTATAAGATAAAAACAAAAAAATACAAAAATTACGAATCTGTCAAAGAAAGCAACGAAGAAGTAATGGAATAATAGTCATGTTGTAACGCCATATTCGAAATTATATAGATATCAAATTTCAAAAATTTATAACTAAAAAAGAATAAAAAAATTGTTAATGTGTAAAAAAAATAAGTAGAAGCTATATAACATATAACTAGTTGAGGACAGTGTTTTGGAGACCGGATCGGTCCGGTGGCTGGTCCGGTGGTTGGTCCGGTGGTTGGTCCGGTCTGATACGGATTGTTTTTTAGTAGTCGAACCGGTTGGTTCGTCCTAAACCATTGGTCGGTTTTGGTATTGTTTTTGGATTTTAATGGGTAAAAATAGAGTGTTAAACCATAAATTAGTACGTTGAATATATAAATATAGTTAAATTTTATATATAACTATAAAATACATATATAAAACATATATAAATTACTTATATTTAATTATATATATAAATATAGTTAAATCCGGTTTTACCGGTCCGACCACCAAACCAGTAAGGCGTCTAGTTCGACGTCCGATCCGGTTTTGAAAATAACATTTTCAATAATAATTCTTAATAATTGAAAATTTTTACTTTTATCATAAATCCCATGTATGATGATTTGTATAAACATGCATTAAAAATATGTTACATTGATTTAAGATGTGCTATATGGTTTTAAAGATATAATCAATCAATGTAAATTGTCGGTACAAATAAAAAACTAATAACCTTTTTCCTTTTGACATGATTATAACTGCTACCGAATAACCACTAGTATTCATTTCTCATATCTTGTAAGTAAATAAAATAAATTTATACTTTGCTTATTATTTATTATTTGTGTAATTTATTTACTAATTTTGGAGTTATTCGATTTATTAATTTGAATTAAACAATTTGAACTTGCTGTTTCCGGGCTGAGGTTTGGAGGCTGAATTTCGAATAATTTGTATCTAATTCCTATTAGCTTCTATAACAATTATTAAAAAAAACGTTGTTAACATGTGATTGCACCTTTGTTCGTGTGGGTTCAAATCCTCACAATTAAGTTCAAGTAGTTTAATTAAAATATTGTAACATTCAGTTAAAGAAGGTTAAATTGTTATAAATCAGCTTTACAAATTTTTTTGTTATAAATCGTTATAAATGCAAACGAAAACATGACCAAATTAAACACATACGTCTAACGTCTTCGATTCATTCATACGAAACATATATTCTATCATCTAAACCTCTATAAAACTCGAGACAGATGATGATATAATATAACTTGATCATCACTTCATCACTCCTACACTTACACTAAACATAAACCCCTAAACAACTACTTCAATCAAACCTTCAAAAACTCAAACACTGCGAATTCGATACGCCCGAGAACACCGGAGTCCGGCAAAATGGACACGAATTCTTCTTCAAGTGAAGCAATTTTCCTACGCAGCCGGTGTGGAACACGTGGCCACACCGACTCAGCTGGGAAAGAACATCATCCTTATCATAATCACCGTTGCAGATAAAACATATCCGATCAACAGATCGGATGTGATGGTTCTGTAGATCTTCGTATCTGATGATAGGAAGATCTACAGGGAAAATAATATTATTATCTTGGTGGGAAAAAGGGTTGATGGCCCCGTATCCGAGATAATATAAGATGAAATCTTTGATGAGTTTTAGTAATTCGGATCGGATCCGGATGATGGGGAAGAGAAAGCATATGTAGAAGATGATGTTTATCATTTTTAATCTTTGATGGGGAAGAAATCTTTGATGTTGTGTATGTATGTGTATGTAGTGGTGGGATGAAAGGAAATTGCTGGGATGTGCTACCTATTTATGGGAAGTGGGGGGAGAGGGTTTGAGCATTAGTAATACACGGGTTGAATAAATAAAATATTAAATAATTATTAATAAAAATTAATGAATTATAAAATGATATTTTGATATTAGATATAATTGACACTATGTAGGTAATAAAAATGATATCATTTTTATACTTTTTTATATTTTTTTTTGTTTTTTCAAAAAAAGTTGGGTTTTAAATAAATTGTTTCAAAACAATCTGTTTTTAAAAAGTGTTATTTTTAATAATTTATTTATGATAACATTGAAATTTAATTATTTTTGTTTCATAAGAATTTTATTTTCAAAACCCACATGTTTTAAAATATATTATGTTTTTTTTAAAGTTTGATATTTTTTTGAACAAATTTCTTATTATATAAAAATTATTTCCTTACAAATTGCGTTTGTAGAAAGATTTTTTAATATATATTTATAATATGAAAAGAATTAAATTATATATTTGTAGTTAATATGATATTTATTATGAGAAAGAATCGGAATTTCGGATGTAGAAAGAAATTTTATATATATAATATATAATATATATATATATATATATATAATATAATACATAATATATATATATATAATATACATATATATATACATAATATATATATATATATAATTAAATTTTATTTTTTCTATAAATTATATTTTTTGGTGATGAACACATAAGTTGTGATTTATCACTTTTTTGAACTGTGATGGTTATGTAAGTTCAGTGATACATATTTTTATAGTTAAGGTATGTTCAAATTCCGGATGGAATTTCAGCCGTTAATATTAGTTTAACGTATAATAATGCACTTAGGAAACCGACTAGTTTGTAAAACATTTTAATTGAGACATGTCTTGAGTTGCTCATTTGCAACCCTATGAATGATTAAATGACTACTATTAAAATCACTATGTGTGTTTTACTAAAGGTAATACAGACTGGAATATTTATTAAAACATAAGTTATCCATGTGTGTCTATATAATCATGTTATTATAAAAGGTAATTTGTTACTAACCGAGTTTTGTTTAATCTTAACAAATTCAAATTTCATGATCTTTGTGTCTAACGGGTTGTGTATCTAGTGAATGCTTAGAGATATGAATTTTTTTTCTCTTTCTAAAGTTTATGATCTATTTATATTAATCATCTATATGTGTATATATATGTAGAATCTAAACATCGGCCTCTTAATAAGAAGAGATGCGTTTTATCACCAACATGTTCGTGACATCTAAAATGTTATTGAGCAGATTGTGTATTTCCAACTAGCTTTTCAGCTTCTTTAACGTGATTTTAACACGGTCAACATTTCTTCTTTTACAATTAATCTCACTCGAGCACAAAAATAAAAGTTTTCAAAACCCTCGATGACAAATATGTTTTCGCCTGCCTTTAGTTCTAGGTTATTCGTTCTTTATGACAACATATTAATGTTTGATTTCCATATATTTGGTCTTGAAAGAACTATTCAATAATCATGTATGAAATTATTAAGGGAAGATTACAAAATTGACCAATTGATCAAAAGTAATTACCAAAACAACCGGTCAAAAATGAAATTTAAAAAAAAAAAATCCAATCGCAACCCGTCACGTGTCATCCCTCGTTGACGTGGCGAGGGAATATGGGAATCCCTTGTCTCGGAATATGTGCCCGACGAGGGAATGACATAATCCCTCGTCCACGTGTTATCTCTTGCCCACCTCGCTGACGTGTAAGCCTTTCCCTCGTTTCAGCGAGAGATTATGAAAATCTCTCACCCGTATTTACGAAAATGCCACTTCTTGCCCAATATTAAAAAAAATTAATCAAAAAATCTGAGATTTTTAAATATTTATTGTTTTTTAAATACTTACAAATTTAATTTAATTTTCCCCTATATAATACCATGATAATCCTTAACAAATCTTGCATTCTCTTAAACCTTCTTAAAATTTTATAAAATTTTTAAAATGTCAGTTAATATCATACTATACAGTGATGGTAAATGACATTTTGTAAACGGTGTCGAAGAATATCTACCATTAAAAGGTAATATGTTAGACATGTTCTTAGTTTATATAGTAATATAATGTTTGATAAATTAAAGATATTAAATGAATAAGTGATGCATCATTACTAATACATTCATATAATAATTATTTTGCAAAAGAAGTGTTGTTAAACATAAGAAAATGATCAGGATTGTCTTTTAATTTATTATAAATTTGTTTTACAACTTTTACATTACATCTAATAGTAATACTATTAAATGCATAAAAACCCTGCAAAATTAATAAACAAATTCAAAATATAATAAAAGCAATGAATAATAAAAATAACAGTATAAGTATAATGTATCAAATAAAAACTAACCTCGTGCTCCATCACCATGATGTTTGAAAGATTTTTTAACGAAGATTTTTTATAGTTTTCCGGAAGATTTATGAAAGTTTTTTTGAAATTTTCGGAGACCCACCCACTCTCCTTCTCCCTTTAAATAGTCCTTGCCATATTAATGATCATCGCTTCGATTCTCGAGTTTTCGTTGACCAGGTGAGGGATATGTCACATCCCTCGTTGACATTGACCTCTCCCTCGCCTTGGTTTTGGTGCCCTCGTTGATGTCATCTTTTCTCGCTGACGTGGCCGAGAGGAGGGTCAAATCCCTTGCCTCGTAGGAAGTGCCCCTCGCAGACTCGACGATGGATGTGACCTATCCCTCGTCTAGATATATGAACCCCTCGTCGGACTCTTTTTTTTCAATTTACAATTTATACGTGGGCGAGGGAAAATTTTTCCACACGGGTGAGAATTATGAGTTTTTCTCACCCGTGACGAGGAGTCAAAGTCAACTGTTTCTTTTTGTATTTTTTTGATTAATGGTTATTTTGGTAATTCGTTTGTGTCAATTGGTCAAATTTTCCCGATTATAAAATCATAAAAATTATTGAAATAACAAGTAACTGATTTTAATCTTAAATCAACTTATAAAACAAATAAACTTTTTAAATCATTTAACTTTGCCTATTCTTTATGATGACATGTGCTATTTTTTTTAACTTTTACTCTTTCTTTGTTTGACACGTATGACACCTGTGTGCATAGGATTAATTGGTATTGAGATCGAATTTGTAGGAGCTATATTTAGTTGAAATTGTACGCACAAAGAAGACATGAAATACCGAAGACCTATGAATACGTATGTATGTGTCACCATTTGAGTTTAAAGGATATGCCGCCACGTGTACGCCTCAACGGTTGTGGTGTGTAACAGGCCACGTAGGCACTTGGCATCGTTCACTTCATTGCCATATACTTTAGCCGTCGCATACAAACACAATTAGTGATTCCCTTTCTATTATTTATATAGCGACTTATCTTTCTTTTGATTGTTTGTACTTCGTTCATAATACTTGTGAGATTTTATGTGTTCTCTCTTTCATCTCATTGTTGTTACCAATAAATGAATCCAGAAAGTTTACAGTTTTTCTTTATTATTTTAGTATGTTTACATATATATTTATAAAATAATTATAAATTTATCCGGTTCTTATATCCAGTCCAACCGGTTGAACCGGTCTGACCATTGAACCAATAAGACGTCCGATTCACTGTCCAATCCGATTTTGAAAACATTGGTTGTGATATACGTTTAAAATTTGTATTTTGATACCTAGGATCGTGTCGTCATTGATGGCTTAGTTTTGTTTTTTTTCTTGTTGTTTTGGGTTTTTTAAAAGTAATGTAGATATTATTGTGATCTGAGTTTATAAAAAAGTCTCTTGATGTCTTAAGGCATGTGTCAGAATGGTCAGAATATCTAATTATCTTTAATTCAACGTTATTAATCTTGCTATATTAGAAGTCACATGTCGGTGTCTGAGTATGCATATCAACAGTAAAAATATAACATCACCTAACACCTTTTCCTTTTAAAAAGTCACGATTTCAATATGGGTTTAAAAACAATTTGGTCTACGCTCTACAGTTTAAAGTAGTGGTTTTCATTCGTGCCTCTAAGAACACGTAAATAAAAAAAAAGGCAAACGTAAGAATTGGTTAAAAAATTGAAATTATTACTAAATAAATTTAGTAGGAAAGTAAATTAGTAGTGAACGTTCTGCGGCGTGTTGTAAACGTTGAAAATATTAAGCAAAACGTGAGAATTGGCTGAAAACAATATATAGAATTAAAAATTTTGTTAAATTTAATAAGAAAAAAGAAAATACTGGTTTTCGAAAAAAGTAGTTTTATTAAAATTCAAGGACTGCAGAATAACCTTATCAAAGTTTTGGGATAACAAATTAAATTAGTTAAAAATAACTTAAATATCGGTAAACGTAAATTTTTAAGGTACAGGGGTTTGAAAAAAAATTTCTGCCAAATAATATAAAAAATATATAGTATGTTTCTTGTTGCTTCTTTCAACGATAAAATATACGAACTTATTTTGGATGATAAATGTTATTTTAGTCAGGTTTATCTACTCATTTTTATTCGGGATTGCTCCTCTAACCTCCTTAGAGCTTTCATAGTAGGTTTTTAATATATTTGTAAGTGTGTTTCCTATATTATATAAAAAAATATTAATGCTACTGGTTATATGTATATTTAGTAAGACAATGCTCATTACTATTAATTTTTTAGAAGTGGTTGTTAATGAATAATATAGAAAAAATAATAAAAACATATATAAATAATTATTTAATTAAAAAGAAAAGATAAAAGTTAGCAATTTTTAACGTAATTATAAGGTCATGATAACAAAAAACTGATGTAAGTGCCCTCTAAAAGAAACCCATAATTAGAACAATCTCATGGTTCAACACTTAACATTCATTTTTACATAATTCATTTTTACATTTATTTTGTTTAAGTTTATTTGATTCTTTTACAATCTCATTTATATAAGTTCTATAATGTATTATACTTTTAGAAATTCATGAATAGCATATATATTTAACGCATGATAGTGTTTATAAGATTCAATTATAAAATAAGTTGTGTTTTTCATGCCGTGGAGTGATTAAACTCTACCACAACGCACCTGTAACATACTAGTTGAATTCAAAAGGTAGTGACGCTGTGGAAATTAAAATATTGTTTGGAAATTAATATTTTTGAAATAGAACTTCTTCAAATTTTATTTGTTTTTAATATGACTTTTAATACACTCCTCATTACCACAGTGCATATAACATAATATAAGATATTATAAGATGCATTTAATTGTTAACGACCGCTAAATTAATTGGTTTGGGATGAGCCATCGTCATGTATTTTTTAAACTAATATCAACGATTTTGAGTATTACTTAATCTACTATACATCAAATGAGCCAAATGTTTTAATATTGTTGGTCTTTTGGTGATAAATTTCCCATGAATTGATGGGCAGGCTAGGTCATAAGCGATATATGTGTTCGTAGGCGTGAGTGACATTTCGCCACTTAATGAGTTTATCTGAATAATCGTTCTTAAAATATTTATTGGCCGTTAAAAAAACAAAAAGATGGATCTAACTTTTTGGGTTTCATTCAATTTTGAAATACCCTCCCTCCTTTAGGCCATCTCGAATAACATGTTTTATTTTCAATTGTTGTAATATTGTTGGTCTTTGTTGGTTCATTCGACATATTATTATATATTTATTTTCAATTGTTTTATTTGTTTTATATTTTTTTGTAGCGAGGCTGAGGTGGATATTGGGCTAATGAGGATTCAATGGGCTCTTGGAATCTTGGGATGTTATTGTTGATATAGAGCTAAAGAAGAGACTCGATTCGCTCCGAAAGACCCATTTGGCTCCTACTTGCCTAGGGGCTTGTTTACGTGGCGAAGTAATAATGGTCGTCAACTTTGCTTCTAGATGATCACGCAGCCGATGACGTAAGCAGTAGAAATCTCTTATAATAAAGATATATTATATATATATATATATAAAAATTTTTTTATCATACTACTAATTCCTAATTTTAATTTACACATTTATATACTTATCTCAAACTAATGATTCTTAAGTGATCATGTAAAATTATAGGCGGAGGTCTTACGTTTAAATCTTCCAAAACAAAATGTTATATCTTCTGTTACAAAAAGATACTGTTATTTCTCTGTAGAAATCTTTGTTTGAATGGCTATTGATACCAGCGCAATACTTTATATTATATCTTTTATGATTAATCAATCAAGTAACAAAAGTAAAATTAAGTGTTTACGTGAGACTCTATAACTGAGATAAGACCTACAAATCTTATCCACCATAACAACGTGTATATATAGTAGTGCATATGTCAATTAAAGGTTATAGAAAATCAAAAGGACTCTAGAAAACAAACATGATAATTAGTGAACAACTTTAAAAAACAAACATAGTAAAGAACCTATTAAATGTCAAAAGGAAGCTCTTTGGCTTTAACAAAGAAAAAAACAGCCTTAAAACCGTCCTATGATTTAAAAGACTATAAAATATTAAGTGTTTATGTTGTGTTAAGTAGCCTTTTATAAAATATTTTGTTGTACTATAATTCACTTCACAATTTAATTAGGATACGCATTATTGTTTTAAAGACATTTTCTATATTACTTTCTTTCCTTATGAATGTGACTAACTGAGATGACAAGTTTTTTCCCCTTTAAAAAAGAACTAGTTTTTTTAGGAAAAAAAACAATAATTGTGATATGAAAAGGAAACTTGAAATTGATGCTACCGCACAAAACGTATCAAACTCAAAGATGAATTATTTGTTTAATTCATATCCATATGAATCGTCCCACTTTAACCTAAACGATCAAAATCAAGAAATAAGATTTATAATATTTCATTTTTTTTATTTTATATATCAATATATCATGATCAACGAAACCAATATTACAATTATAACTGTAACTTAATCGATGAAAACCAATTTACCAGTATTTTAACTTAATTATCCAAAGTCAAGAAATAAGATTTACCCTATAGTTGTATTGGTCCCATTTCTTTTAAAGTTTATTCTTCAACATATGCATAACGACGAAAATAACATTAACGAAAGGACTTATTCATTACATGTTTGGGAGAGGGCTCGAACTTGAACTTGCTCCTATATTAGAAGTTACAAGTCTAAATGTTGCTTAGGCATTCGACGTCTTTACTTGTTTTTTTTGCATTTGTTTATTTGGATGTTTTCTCATCATCCACACCTTCTTTGTTTGTTTCTATGTTGTCATGAAACCTCTACATCATCCTCTATCAACAAAACGTAAAATTCTACGACACCCATAAGATTTTAAAACACTCAATCGTTGTTAAAAATCTTATTTTAAATTATGTTAAACATAATTAAATATTTTCTATTTTTCTTATGCAAAGTGAAAAAGACTAGATGCATATTATATACCGCAAAACTTTTTTCTTTCATTTCTCATATTTTAATTTAAGATTTTCCATTCAAATATCCACTCATCCACGTGCCTTGGTGCCTAATATTTCATCACCCCCACATTTTTTTCTCAAAATTTTCTTCAAATATTAAACTTATGGTCAGATTAACTTTTGGGCCCATGCTAGAAAATAATTCGCTAAAATCATACCAAAAATAATTTAATAGAATTAATAAATTCTCAAAAATTTCCTCTATTATACAATATAAATCCATGCAACTTTTCATTCATTTCACCCTACAAACAAAACCAAAACACAAACTCTTCAAACTCAAAACATCAAACATTCAAAAATGCTAATCGACATCATCTTCTACATCTGTTTACTCTTCCCCATTCTTCGAATCAAGTCGGATCTGTTCAATCTCATCAACGACTCCATCGCGTATTATTTCGGCTTCGGGGGTATGAACCCTCGTTACCACCAAGAGGATGTATGTCTCGTGGATCTTCCGATCATTCGGTTCGATGATCTGCTGAACAACCGACAGCGATCCGTTGATCGGATGTGCTTCATCTGCTCAACTGATTATGATAAGGATGACGTGGCCTGCCAACTCAGCCGGTGTGGCCACGTCTTCCATTCCGACTGTGTCGGCAAAATGCTTCACCGGAAACAGACGTCGTGTCCGTTCTGCCTATCGCCCGTGTTCTCCGGCGGTTCGCCGGTGTCGGGTTGTGGTTTCTGAAAG
>BJCM01062774.1:0-14489 GCA_018326385.1 Flaveria bidentis | reverse complement strand
ATGATTCAGAACATGTCTAACAACTGTAAGCCTATATAACATGTTCATATATGCGTGTACCAATACATAATATCAATAGATATAACATTAAACAATCAACAAACATTCACAAAAGAGTTTTTCATTTCATAGATTCAACATTACATATGTGTTACAAGATGAAAGTCTATTACATTTAAGATCACTAGACTAGAACTAGGAACATGTGTACCAACAATGTTGAATATTAGTAGATATATGTATCTACCGAATTATTCAAGTCAGCAGATAACTAGACAAAGTGAGTATCTGCCGAATAAGAAGATTCAACAGATAGGATGAATTCAACACATGTTTTTAAAAAAGATCTTATACTTCCCACTCTCATCTTCCGATATGTAATGGCGCTGGAGATGTTACCTGAAAAGACTGTTTCATCATCTCACGTCGTCGATTTTACAGTCACGGTGGTAAAATATTTTGAAATTCACATTTTTATATATTATTCATAACTTTTAAATTTAAAGGTTATCCTACCATTGTCATCTTCAATCTTTCCTACAAAGCAAACCCTTAAATCTTTAATCTCTTAAGTCCTACTAAAATCAATTAACTTTCAATGGTTGTTATATCTCATACCCTAGAATTCCGTCCAAACTACAACATCAATGCATCAATACAACCCATAGCTGATAAGGTCAATAATCTTGTTCTTCAATTTCTAAGGAATAACAATTATGCTTTTGCTATCACAATAGACCCGGTGATCTGTGAGTCTCATATCAAGGAATTCTAGACCACATGCTCCATACAAAGGGAACATGGAACAAAGGTCCTCACTACGACAGTACAAGGGATGAAGGTCACCATTTCATGTGCCAAAATTTGTCAAAATCTGAAGTTGAAAGACACCAATGGTGTATCTTCTTTCTCCAAAGAAATGGTCAGTGTCACCTTCAAGGAGATGAGATATGAAGGACCATATGAAGGACCCCTCCTAACATCCACCTTCTCCAAATCACTAGTATATCATAACTGGAGAATCATCCTTCATACCTTCTTACATTGTATTTCCAACAAGTATGGAGGATGAGATCAAGTACTATTGGACTTAGTAAGGGTTATACATGGTCTGGTCAAAAAGCAAAGTTATGATTTTTCAAATTTTATTTTTCAACATCTTTGTAAAAATGTAATTACTACTACAAAATTTAAGTTTTTAAATGTTCCCTAGATTCATATAACTGGTTTTACAAGAAGAACTAGGGGATAAACTTAAACTTATTGGATTTGTTCATGCTTTAGGAACTTTAAACAATGCAATATTTTTCAAAGTTCAAAGAAACTCCAAAACCTTTTTCTGAAAATATAAGTCCCTTGTATGATCATATGCTTAAGGTCATTGAGCCTCAAGGTGAGGGAATGGAAATACCCACCATAGTTGATCCCATACTCTAAACATTAAAGCCTGAATCTCACAATCAAAAGTGAACATGCCTCTTCTACAGAAAGGATGCATACCCCCGAATCACCTCTCCTAAATAAGACAAGACTGGAAACTAGGGTCCTAGTCAAGTCAAAGGTGTCAGCCACACCTAGATAAGGCTCAAAGAAGAAGGTTTCACTTCCTTTTTCTAAGACGACCCACACCCAATCCTAAAGCCCTCAATCAGAGTCCCACACTCCATTAATAAAACCAAAAAGGATACCTACATTGCTAAGAAACTTCAAAGAAGAAGTCTCATTAGGAACTGGTTCACATCTCGGGCCATTAGACTCAGCTTCACTCTCTCCCATACATATGTCTATCACCTAAGATGATTATGTCACTACATATCAGCATGATCCACTATCTTCCCCTTTCCACACAATACAGATAGTGGGGACTGATTTGTTTGTAGCAACATCTGACCCACATCCTTCATCCTAAGAGGTTGATCCTAGTGAGAAAAGAATCAATATGGAAGAGGCTATCTCTACTACTAATCCATCCATTAGTAAGCAGGACAGAGACAACATCACTAAGACCTCAACCATGGTAACTCATCTTGAGAATGTCTCACTTAATTCATTCCTTGAGGTGAGATCCAGAGAGCCAAGAAACCACATCTAGTGGTAATGGTGTAGTGGCTTGGCCTAGTACCTCATCTCCTAAAGATTCCACATCTGTGGATGAGAGAAGTATGAAACAAATAATAGAATTGATGGGCCATAACCTTGAGGTTGCTTAACAATTGAATGCCTTACAAGCTGAAAATATAAGGCTTGAAGGTTAAGCTAAAAGAGCCACAGTTCTTAAATTTTGAGAATTGTCTTCTGGAATCTTTAGTAGATAGAGTATATGATGTGGAAAAACATCTCAGAACTCTCCAACAGCAAGCTGAAAGAGTAACCATCCTTGAAGAACAACTTACATCTCTTTAGCAATCTCTTTCTCTTCCAAATGAACTAAACATTATGGGCCTCAATAAAAAGCTAAAGTCAAACTAAATAAGCTCCTTGATAGATACGGCTATGCTAGCTCGGAAGAAAAAGAGATGAAAGCTAGAAGAGAGATGAAGAGGATGAACCAAAAGGTTCAACTTGGGAAGAAGAAATTGAAAATGTTGAAAAGATACAACAATTCTTCTATGATCTCTATTAAAAGAAAAAGATCTAATGAGGAATCATCAAAGGTAGAGCTCATGCTTGGACTTAAAGCTCTTCCCAAGGTATCTGCCGAAGAAGAAACTCCATTACTAAAAGTGATGTTGAAAGTTGCAGAAGTGCTGAATAAATTAGCTATTGTACAACTATCAAAAGAATTGGGCCAGAGGCTCTTTCAGTAGATGAAACCTCAGACAAAATAGTGTTTTACATAAAAGTGCACCCATACCATGGATGAACCATCTCAACTTCATAAACAACACAAGGACACATTTGAGTCTAAACTTAGAAAATCAGTTGAGGTGGTATTTGGTCAACTAGAGGTTGAAATTGAAACCCAAGTTAACTCTAAGGTGAATGTGGAAACTTAGGGCCCAGAAGTCACTAATGATGCTGAGAGAGCTCAGGAAACTGCTGATGATCCGAATTCAGCTGGTGAGGCATCAGGTGTAACCATTAGACCTTCAATAGTCAAACCTACTACAATCTCTACCCCTAAAAAAGGTAACTGACCTATGACTACTGAAGATGAAGTTGAAATTAAGTCATATAAATTTAAGGTCATATTAATGATGACTAAGAAGGTTGAGTTGTTCCATGCAATGTTTAAGGAGAAGTTGTTAAACTAAAGGCAGGTAGAACTCAAGAATCCTCTATGAAAATAACATCATTACACTAATCAAAAGTTCAAAGTATTCAAGAGTTGCATGAACAATAACAATAGAATTCAACCATGCTGGTGAACCCCAATAAAACAATATCAAACGCTCCACCTAACCAAAGGCCAAAGGTGTTAAGAAGGAGCCATAGAAGTCATCCACGCCATTTGTCGAAAGCACCGCAAAAACAACTACTTAGCAGGCTTTAAGAACTACAACTACTAAAACCCAACCCATGATCTCTACTTAAAAGAAAGAAAAGAAGGATGAAGAAAAATGTATCATATCAGCTCAACTTGAATTGAAAGAATTCAACTTTGATAAGATCATGGAGTGTAGCACTGATGAGATCAGATCTAAACTGATAGCCGCAACTCATGCTTAATTAGAGAAAAAAACTTAGTTAGCTAGAAGAAAGAAGGTTGAATCAAAGAGGAAGAAAATAGAAAAAGTTCAGCAAGAGTTCAGGGACAAACAACAAATAAAGCAATTCCTCAAATACTATGGTTTCTCTTTAGACAAGCAAGACCAATGAGTATGTCAATTCTTGATCTTGACATCAGAGGAATCAAACAAAAGATTGCTATTAGAGAAATTCCAATGTTTGAATAAGCCAAGGAGTAGTAGGAAGACAACATGCCAAAAGGAAGAAAGTTACTTAAAATTCTTCTTATTTGCTGACTGAGCCTCTAGTATCCCCTAACTCTAAATCAATAACATTTGATAATAGTCAGCCCATATCTTTAATCCTTGCAAAGAAGAAAGCACCAAAAAAGTTATAAAACCAAGGATTGTTGATCCATAATTAGAGGAGAAAATACTCAAAGGAACAAAGATGTTGGCTGTCAGGTATCTTGCTCAAATAGAGAAATTTGCTATTAAAAGGGAACATGGAGAGATTATGTACTATGATCATGAAAATAAAGTACTTGATCGCCCCTTGACATTCTAGAGCAAATTGTCAAGTACTTCAACATCTTAGGATGTAAGAATGACAAATCCAAGATGTTGCATAAAGTACTTACCATAGTCAAGTTTGATGCTTGTGAAGAGATTCCCGAAACTTCACTATCAGCATATGATCCCATAGTGGAGTGTTAATACGATCAAATGAAAAATATTTAATTCATCACTAGATCATGAACTGGTAAAATGGCGTACTCAAGAAACCAACTGGTATGATTCAATAGGTTTGAGATAGTTGATTTGACCAGGCTAATACTAAGGAATCCGAGCAATTATTTTGAGGCAAGAGAAGTGGAAAAAGTACTGATGAGGTTCTACAAATCTCATCTAGAAAATCAAGGCATGCTTCAGAACAAAGAAAGAAGAAACTAGAGTCTGAAGCTGCTAAAACCATCCTATCTTCAACCCAACACCCAAAACCAATCACCCTATACTCTTTCTCCACTAAGCATGGTTCTCCATAAGTACCACAAGCTTCTAAAATAGCTAAATCTCCTTCCTAGAGCCAATCTGTTGATGCAGCGGATGAAGTGATCAACATAGATGTGGCTGAAAGGATGAGACATAGGTTAAAACATCCTGAAGTAGAACAAGAAACCTTAGAAGATGATGAACAAGAAAACTCAGATAAGGATGATACAATAATCATAAAATAGTTTTATGATGTAAAAGCTGAGAACTTTTTCATAGAAAGAAAGAACAAATCCAAATCATTCTTTCTATATGAGTTGGAGGTTCTGAAGCGCAGCCTTGAAGATTTAAAGAGGAAGCATAAACAAACTTCAGAATATGAAGACATTCCAGACAAGTACAAATCCATGGCTGCCATTCTGGAAGATAAAGTTTGGAATCAAGGCTGAGCAAAGGGAAGAAGAAGAAATTTTGCATCTGACTTCACTGAGCATTCATGACCGAATCACCTATTGGAGTTACTATTCATCTACCAACACCTTCAGACTAACATATGCTAGGGGCGAAAAAGTTAAAATTAAAGAGTATGATCTTTTCAGACTTTCTCAGTACAACATGAATGATTTGATGAATCTACCTCTTGACAACCCCTCAAAGGATAAAAGAATATACATGTATGAACTTTTGCTGATCAAAATACTTAAGGGATGAAGATAGAGTTTTGGTAGCATCAGCCTAGGGGGATTTGTTGAGTATGAAGGATGAAACCAAGGAAACTCAGGATTTCAACACCGATTGCTAACTACCAGATTGAGTTAAATGTTGAACCCCACCCACTATTGATCAGCATATGTTGAATTCATTGCGAATCAACATATGTTAAGTGTAATGGTTTCCATTTTTTTGTTCTTTTCAAATGTAATATTACTCTTCATTTAATCCTTCTAATCTCAAGACTTGATTATAGTGTAAACATTTTTTATATCATTCTTGTTGATTATATGCTTGTGTAACACTTAAACAATTGCGAATAGGCATTTTAACGCAAAACCGAGCAACTTAGCAAGATTTATATTTTTTGGAACATTATTTATAAGTTTTTATCATATGTTAAAGTCTCCAAAACATGCTGAATCATTGGTTTATTGTGCACATTAATAAATAACATAAGTTGGAAGGTTGAAATGAAACTTTTTAATTTTCCCTCCACTCATCTTTACTTTCTTTAATATCCAACAATAATTTTATCTATAAATAATAACCCAAATCCCTCCTTAATCACATTCATGACTATGAACACTATTAAACTCTCTCGATCCTTCCAAGAACTTTATCTTCTTGCAAGAAATATTCAATTTCTTCTATTTTGTTTACCACTTGGAACAACCTCTAGTAAATAACTACTTAGTTATCAAGGTCAACAAGTATGGTAAAACATTATTTTTTGAGGTCCAAGTTGGAAATTTTCTATTTAATTCTTTCATACATGTTTTTTTTCTCTTGTCTTGTTTTTAAACCATTTGCATGCTAAACCAAGTCTCCGACAACTTTAATGTTAGAAGGCTTATGTTAAAGTTATATTCCAGAACTTTTAAAGCTTTTACACCCATTCTTTCATCTTTACAAAACACTAAGTGATTTACAAATCAAGAAATGGATGAAACCAAACCGAGCCTCCAACCAATGTTGTAAGGCTTGTGTTATGGTATGAAATGGTGATGTTGAACATTGGTTCTACAACTAAAATTTTCACCATAGCCCACTTGAACACTTAGTCAAATTAGTTAGTTTATTTTAGTGCTTTCATTTATGTACTCATGACCATCTGAATAACCCTTATGTGAAGATTTTATGCAATGGTGACAATCTTGAAGTTTGTAGATATCCCTACCTCTAATACATGACTTATATGAATATAACACTTAAGGTTGATAACCTTACCTATAATGCATGAATTATATTTATATCTACATAATATTTAGTCAAAACCAAATCATAACATCAATTAAACCATGGTTGAATGTTAAATGTTAAGGTAGATGTTATACTAATCTTATGTTTTTTTGGACTTCCACTGAGTTACTAATACTCATAAAGAATACACGTAGTACATGGTGTTCAAATAAATGTCTAAGTATTATATACTTTCATGTACTCTCATGTTTGTAATCGTATACCTTCTAATTGCTAAATCTCAAACTTTGAATCCTAAACTTACACACTTTTGTTTATCTTTTAGGGTGACTTTGGTGACACAATCCTTAAAACTCATTCATCTATCCTTGTGGATTCTAATTGCCAAACTCTGAGTCATACTTCATCCATTTTGTTTTAACACTATTTGGGTTGCAACATGTATTAATTATCAAATACACTCAATCATACATTCAACCAAACTCATTCTAAAACTCAATTCATACAAACATGCTTACTTTTTATACTATTTGTGAATAAATGCTAGAATACATTATCTTGCAAGCAATCTAAACTATTCATCTATCCTTGTGGATTCCAATCACCAACCCTAAGTCATACTTCACCCGTTTTGTTTTAATACTATCTGGGTTGCAACATGTATCATATATTAAATACACTCAATTATACATTCAACCAAACTCATTTCTAAAACTCAATTTATACAAACACGCTTACTTGTTATACTTTTTATGAATACATGCTACAATACATTATCTTACAAGCAATCTAAACCGCCCTTAACATGTATGGCTATAGGACTAGCACATCCGCCCTATTATGATGGGTCTATGTTAAGTTATTCAATCTTTACGATCTTGGTAATTTTTAATGCTAAGATTATAGTAGTGGACACTTTGGTTTTATTATTGGCTTTGCATGCTAGAAATGTACAGACTTTAGTATACTTTATGCATGTTGAATTGGGATCTATGCACTATTATGCTATGTATTCAAACTTGTATGCTCACCAACATATAAATATGTTGACCAATATTTTACACATGTTGCAAGAAATGCTTGAAGCTTTATAAGAAAATACAATTAGGTGGACCTAAAAATAAATCAAATCTATCATTTTGTTATGTTTGTTTTAGACTTGTATTTCTCAAAACTGTTATATATTTATTTGAAACATTGTAATGTTATGTTGATAAATGGAAATGAAATTACAATCTTAATTTATTATCACTTTAATTCTATGTTGTCTTTGAATAATCTATCACTTCTCGCGCTCCGATGTTTCCAACATTGATTGGGATGTGACATTGAGCAACTGCCGATCAACAGTCTACTAAAGATCTGCCCATTGACTGTTGTCGATCAACAGAGAACTCCATCATTTGCCTATTAACTGCCACTGAAAATAAGAATGTATGTGTCGATGGATGTTGTGTTTCACCTTTTGAAGATAACATAGTACTAAAGCTGCCAATTCTGATATGCAGACAATGTAGTCCTCACAATTTTATAGTTGTAGCAAGTGTTTAAGCCACTTGATTGCATCTGTCGATTGTCTCATTTGTATTCAAAAGATTAATCAAGGGAATACTTTGAAAGAATTTCTTTTGTAGTTTTCCTTCCTCAAAGTGTTTGTGTTGTGATAAGTAAGTTGTTAACTTAGATTTTGCATTCGTTAACTACTGATAAAAGAAAATGTTCTTATTACTTTATAACCGATCCAATAGTATTTTAAATTAGAAAACATAAATTGATAAAAGTATATTGGATAAGGTAATCAAGTAAAGGAAGTGCTCTTAGACTTACAACTGAAAAAACAACACACGACACGTTTAACTAATCTTGTAAATTACCCAAACACGAACTTGAAAACAACACACGACACGTTTAACTAATCTTGTAAATTACCCAAACACGAACATGAACCAGTTTATAAACAGGTTACATGAACATAACCCATTTAGCACGATTAAATATCATCTGTTATGTAACACAAATGACACGACATAACATGACATACATGTTTATAATAGTTAACAAGAAAGATTATAAAAACTGATAAAATGCTTAAACTTTGAATGTACAATTCGTAATATCCTTAAAATCAAAAGGTACAATCTATAATATTCATAAACCCAATCGAAACTTGGTTCAATCATTTATAATAATAACATTAAGGTTATTCGATAGAAGTTTGCAGAAGGTTATTAAAAAACCTTTGCATCGAAATGAACGTTACAAAAAGGGATAATACCTGATTCATCATTGATGGTTTTGAATCTAAAATTCTTAATCTAATATATTTAATTATTTAAATAGGTCTAATCGTGTCTTAAATGGGTTTTGCGAGTTGAACTCTTTTACACCTAATTTTAATCGTGTTAACTCGTTTATGGCCCATATCCATTTAAACCTAGACTTGTTTAATTTGTGTCGTGTCGTTTAAACAGATAATGCTAGAAATCATCATCCCTACTTACACTTTGAGTCCACCTAGCCAAACAATGAAAACATACATAAATTTATAATTAGATCATTCTATACATGTATAACACAAAAATAAATTGGACTCCCGTCAAGGTTGCTTAATCATATAATTCATCGGAAAGTTAAAACAAAATTAATATATAAAACATTTAAAATAATTAAATGAAGGTCTAATGATATAACTATGTTGAATTAATGACATACTAAACTCATGTCTTTGTTATTTAATCCCATAATCATTTGAAAAATTAATAGGATAAACATATACTAATCATATAAAATCATGTAATGTAAACATTATGAAGTTCTTCAAGTTGTATATATCATACCACGAATATGTAAACTACAAATTTACTCTAGTAAACCTTAATCACACATACACAATAATACAAATAATTCACAATGCATATTTCAATCCATATTCACCATTCCTAGTTTAATGTTATGAATATACACACATTCATAAATAAATACCATAATACATACGATTTTTCAATGTAATTTTGTTCAACATACCCATAAGAGATTTAACATATACCAAGTCAAACAAACACACATATCCATTAAAAAATATTCAACAACATGTTAAACTGGTCAACATAATCATCTTAAAAAAATCACTTGTACTTTATTAAATTTAGCTAGGGTTCATCTAATCTAATTGAATCAAGATTTTAGCTTATGTTGACTAACAAAATACCCATATAACATGAATAATGAAAGAGATACATGATTAGATAAAGAGTAAATCAAATTAAATTCAAGATTGGGTAGAATGATGTTAGATTCTTCCATGGAGTTGATAATCTTTTTCTATTATGAAGTTGTATGAAAACCAACCTTGGGGATAAAAAGAACTAGGTTTTTTGTCGGGAAAGTTGTATATAAGAATTTAGGCTTAATTTATGTTAAGAAAGGATATGTTCGAACACGATTGTGTTCATTCTGAACATGATTTAGTTGGTTATTTAGATATCATGCCAATCCACTTGACTAACATGGTTGTGTTCATTTTAGACAATTGTATCAGAATCATTTTCAACAAGAACTTTAAATCTTGAATTTTCCCAACAAAATCACCAAGTTCACTATTTAAGCCTATAAAATATTCAAATAAAAAATAATTAAGCGTCAATCTATATGAATTTATAGAAAAAAAGCATTTAAAATGGAGGATAATATGTATTATATGTTAGAACTTTTTTTGAAATGGAGGATAATATGTATTATATGTTAGAATTTTATTTAAAATGGAGGATAATATGTATTATATGTTAGAATTTTAAACACAAAATAATTATATTTATATATTTTTTATATAAATAGTTATTTATTTATTGGTTAAAATTTTCGTTTTGTAACGAACTATACCGTGTCCAAACGGACGCTAAGATTAATTAGATATCGATACTTGAAGTTGAGTGGTTGGAATGAAAAAAATAAAACTTTAGTGATTATTGTAGGAAATTATTGCAATTTCTTTTATAATACTAATAAAATCATGTATTGATTAAAATGGATGTTTTATGTCTTGACCAAGTCTTTTAATAAATATTATAAATATTTATTATGGATCATAATTTTTATTAAAATTGATATTAAACATATTATGAATAAAATGAGAGTTTTAATTTGGTAACATAAAACATTTCATAAACCAAATGAAAGTTTTGATTGTGAATCATAAAACTTATATTAATGTGAAGTTTTTAACATTAGCATATAACTTAACTCATGATGAAAAGAGAAGAAGAAGAATTTTATTCTCTTTACATTCAACAAGTTTTATAGAATTTTAGAAATAAGCACTCTCTAAATTATTTTTCATACACTATCATCTTTAACATTTTTCCACATAACAACATAACACATATTTAACCTAGTGATCTCTCGGGCTGAGGCACTCTACGGCGGTACATATTGTTTTGGCTGTTGTACCCTAGGAGACAGACGTGTTGTCTTGAGTAGAGACGCGAAATCTATTTTAACGGACCCGTGTCTAACACGATCCTCAGTCACAACCGTCAATCTAATAGTATTGTACTAGAATATTTCTCATGACTAACGAAAGTATCGTTAAAATTACTATGTTTTAATATAAAAATGAACATACTTTCTATATTATAACTGGTAAATTTATTCACACAAATAAAATTTAAAAGAAAAACAAAAACATATTATATCTGCTCAGCTCGACTTTTATTAAAGTTTAAATTAAAACAAGGATAAAATAAGCACTAGAGAACAATAAATAACATTATAGAAGTAAATATAAAAGAAATATATATATAATAAACATGATCGGGCTAGTATTTTAAGATTGTTTAGGTTGAAACATAGATAGGCAAAGAAATGATGGAAAATGTATTATTAAAGGAAAATTACGAATATAATCATTTGACCAGTTGTGTTTATAATTATAGTCATTCACTTTCAAAATCTACAAAGTAATCATTTAATCAGATTTTGACAAGTGTTTAATATCTCTATCCAAGTATGTTAATGAGTCTTAAATCAACTGTTTTAGGAGGAGATATTATATGACTTTCTAAAGTGGAGGTCATATGTTGGAGTCTTACTATATGTAATATGTTTTTAGTGGACCAAGGGTTTTACCACAGTGGATCTTTAGGTGGTGGGTTTCCCTTGGAATGGAAGGCGAGCCTGGTCACCGGCGCTATCTGTGTTCGCGGGCGTGGGTGATCTTTCGCCAATGGGTTTACCCGGGTGATCGGAATTAAAAAATTATTCGTTGGTCGTTCAAAAAAACAATGCTTATACATGTGGTATCGTTATGTTATCGCCATAAATAATATAAAAATTAAAAACAAATTATGTATTGTCATCCAAAGATACATAATGTTTGAACCATGGGCTTCTTACATAATTTTTATACTCAAAGTTAAGGAAATAAAGAATGTGAAAAACTTAATTAAGAGGCTTCGAAACCCCATAAACCATCTGTTGTTCAATAAAAGAAAATAAAACATAAATCATGCATCTAAAAACCCATCTGTTTATTGTTGCGGGAAACAAATATAAATTATGTCATCTCGATATCTATCTATTTTATTGTTGCGAAATAATATATTTAAATAATACTAACTACGAGCTGTATAGATGATAGATAACTATATACTGATTTACAACTTATGGTTTTTATTAATGGTTGTAATTTCGCATACTTGGTTATACCTCACTTGGTCTTTCTAAATTTTACTTTTAACCCAAATATTATATATTTTTTTATAATTTAATCTTAACACTTTTTCACTTTCTACTTTAGGTCCTATACTTTTATCTTTTGCAATTTTTTTGTTTTACGTTTTTTCTAAATTTTCAGCTTAACGTGTCGTAACGTGCATATGTGGTTTGACATTCTTATGCCTATTTTTTCCTCGTTTGACGGTCTCGTCACTACGCGTAAATACTAATCAACTTAGTTATTGTTTTCAATGTTTTATGTTTTAAGTGTGTTGTTCGATGTTTTTGCATCTACTTTTATTTTTGTTCAAGTTATTTTTTTGTTTTTTATTTCTTTTCTTATGCAAAGATTTATGGTATTTGTTGTTGCTGATCATGATATGATATTGGTACCCCTTGGTCTATTTAATCTTGAATTTTTTACTTTAAACCTTATACTTTTATGTTTTTTACAATTGAACCCCAATATTTTTCCACTTTTAAGTTTGGTCACTATACTTTTCATCTTTTATATTTTTTTCGCTTTATGTTTTGGTCTAAATTTTGCGAGTTAATACGTCACAACGTGCATGTGTGGTTCGAAAATTTTACGCTTATTTTTTATCATGTAACGACCACGTCGTAACGTGCGAGTTCTAGATCGACTTAGTAAGTGTTTTCTATGTTTTACGTTTCACGTGTATAATTCAATGTTTTACGTTTTACGTTTCACGTGTGTGATTCAATGTTTTTTCGTCTGCTTTTCTTTTGTTCAGTTTTATATTTTTTTATTTTTTTTATTTTACGAGTTTTCCTGTGTATATGATTGTTGGTCGTGATACAATATTAGTGGTACTTGACATGTTTTACGCCTCTGTCACCAACTTGAGGATTTAGTACTAGTATTATACTAAAATTTTAGATGCTAACTTTGGTGAATATTGATATAACTTGTTATGCCTATTGTCTAAAATCATTACTTTTTAACTATCTTTTTCAATTAACACTAGCTTTAACATCCTCATTCTTAAATTTACACTAAAACACTACTTTTTAGTTATATCTATTATTGAAATAATACGTTTTTATATTTTATTATTATGTTTTTAACTATATCTTTCATTGAAATAATACGCTTTTAAATTTACACTAAACCAATTTTAAAAATATTAAAGGATTATAAGGGTTGTATCTTGTTTTTTTTTCAAATATAAAAAATCACAATACAATGCTTATAGATTTTCTCTTTTTTCATTTAAAATCACTTACACCCATTACACATAATATAAGAAATATAGTTACATTAAAATAAAATAAAAAATATTTGAATGCTCTTAAAGCATCCCCTAGCCCCATATTTTAGTTGATACGAAATCTGCAACAGGTATCCATGGGGTATTCCAATTTTGTAGTTCATTTAATTTTAAGTATAAATCTTTGAATAAATACATTGCTATTACCTTAAAAGAAAAACCACCTTTAATATTTCTAACGTTTACACTTTTTATCTACCGGGTCAACGATAAATTTAAGTTCGACTATTTTTTTATATACATTTGTATGGAAACAAGTCGTGTTAAATATTAAACGTTTACGTTTCGATGTGAATATTGTTTGAAAACAAATTGGTTCAAATATAGTGTGTTTTCATTTGATTATATAAATTCAAGTTACCCTAGTTTTGATGTAAAGTTAGTTTGAAAACTAATACGTTTTCATTTAACGTAATAAATTTGAATTGTTCAATGTTTCAACATAAATTTAGTATGAAAACGAGTCTGTCGATAGTAGTATATACTTTATTAAGTCGCATATGACGTCGCTGCAACACATAATGGTTAAAGAAAATAGTTTTAAATGAAAAACAAACCAAACACCCCATGTTTTTTAAATTTATAGTATTGTATAAAGCTTATTTAGTAATCGTTAACTAAATGCGTATAGATAATTTGTAAATCAAAAACTAAAGTAACTATCAAATTTAGTCTAGGAGTAAAGATTTAACGTATGCTCCTCGTTTAAAATGTATTTGGTTGGATTTAAATCTTATTTGAAACGCAAGGTGTATAATATGAAAAAAAGATATCAGAAAACTAAAATTTATTTTATTAAGTAAAAAAATATAAGTAGGCTGTCACTAAAAGTGCAGTCTTTTCGCCGTCATAGATACCGTACAGCCACACCAGTCAAAACATCCTATCACTGCTCCTCCTAATATATATA
>BJCM01062773.1:0-16079 GCA_018326385.1 Flaveria bidentis | reverse complement strand
ATGTTTGGGATTGGATTGATTGTCACTATAAATGTTGGTTGGAATGAACTAAGTGAATGAATGTAATTATGATTGTCATACACGCATGCGAATCTAAGTCACCTACTTAGTAGGATTGGTAGGGTTTAGGATGTGAAGTTGTGGGTGGCTTCACATGACATGTAGTGCATGATTAGACTTAACGTATGAATTATTTGTTGTGATGTATTTATATTTGTGTTGAGCATGTTGGTTGTTTGAGATTTTCATGAGTGTATGATGATCTAATGTGGTATGATGACCTAGGTAGAACTTAGGTTGATAATGTAATACATGTGGATATTTTGTATGACTCTTGTATGTTAAGTTGTCATATACGATTAAACTATATTCCAACTAATATGTCTCCAACGGGTCAACTAGGTTAACCTAGGATTGTTAAGTTTCCAGTGTACACGTATTTATGTACTTGTGTCTTCAAGGTAACCTTTGGAGGGTTGTCTTTGCACCTATCATCAGTCTCTTTTGTCATTATCTTTGCACACCAGGTGAGTTCATGCCCCTCTCTTTTTATAAACCTTCTTTTGGGGGAGGTAGCATACTTGTTCTCAAATGCTATTTTATTATTTTAAGTTGTGTATGTTTTAACATAGTGCTTAATACCTGGAAAGTCCTCACACTTTCGGATCGTTAATAATGGTAACTAGCGGGAAATCTTGTGTAGTACTACTGGGTCTGACGAGCCCCACCTGTGCGACTCGAAGTCAAACGGGTGAAATTTTGTCCTAAACACAAACATCGCCACGACTTGGTATGTCGTGATGGGAGGCAACAAACGAAACACAGTAAGCTTCGATCGTGAAATCACTATGGTTATTACTTGTGAATGAAGACTAGCTATCTATTTTCAATGCACTTCTTATGTTATGTAAATATTATTGATTATATTAAACACAAACTCTTGAACTCACAAACCATTGTGTTGACATTTTAGTATGTTATTCTCATGTCGTTAACTCTGTTTGCCATTAGAAGCACCACATAGGTCCAGCATGCATCCTAGACTCTATTTTAAAGACTTAGTTGTGGCTTTTATTTATGAGGGTTTTAATATTTGGGTTGGCGTGTGTTTTGCCAAATATGCATTTTTATATTTTGGGTTTGTTTTAATTACTAAACGCTTCCACATGGTTTTCTAGTTTTGAACTCTATTTGGTTTTGTTTAAAATATGACATATAGTGTCGTTCTGAGTAACTAATGATTGTGATCCTAGTTTGTTCACATGCCTCACGGTAAAACCCCGCACGTGGATTTTGAGGATGCGAGAGTCTTGGGTTCATCAAAATAAGTTGAAGGTAATGAAACAGTAATAGATCCTGTAGTCATATTCTGAGGATCCTTTGCTGTTGTTGATGGAGAACTTTTAGTCATTTGGTGTTTTTTTTACTTCCACAACACCTTTGGATGCTTAGACGTGACTTTCGATACTTCAGATGTTTTGGTGACTTCGGAAGTTTTGATGACTAGACCTTCTGGAGATCTTGCTAGCATTACAGCAGGCGTTAGTGCTTCGAAAGTATTCCATTCTTCTGAGACCAAATTTTCTTTCGAAGGCAATTTTCCACTTGCCTTCATCTTCATTTTGGAGCTTCCGAAGGAAAAAGATTTTCCTTCCAAAGCTTGTTTCTTCTTGGAACTCTTAGAAGTCTCTTTCTTGATCATATGGAGACTACTACTTGGATTGTACAACCAATCCTTAGCAAGATGAGAGGTACTCCCACACATGACACAATCCATTTTCTCCTTCCTAAGAGCCTCCTTTTGTGAACAAGGCTGAGTTTGATCACATTCCCTCTCCATCATCATCTTTGCATATGCTGAGACAATTCTTTTAGGGTGAGAATTGCCCTTGGAGCTGGATGGTTCAGGCTGTGTAGCAGTGGTACATAGCTAATCAGCCTTCTTCTTGTTTTTGGGATGATATAAACATGAACCAGAACTTTTGGTACTAGAATTCAGGTTAATGTATTCAGTCTTAACCACTTCAAACCTTGTAGAGATAAAGATTTGTTTCTGCTTTGAGTCAAAAGTGGCTTTGATCTCTTGAGCCTTCTTTGTTTTTCTTTTGCTCCTTTTCATCAAGTTCTTTCTCATAGACTTGGTCATCACAATCTTCTTACTCTCTTCAGAAGGATAGTGACCCTTTTTAGAATCTTCTTCTTCACTCTTCTCAGAGGCATTCTCCACTATCACTTCTTCATCTTCTTCAGTCAAGGGGTCTATGAGAGGAAGCTCATCTTTATAAGTTACACACCTAGGAGATCTTACAAACAAGATTATGTGTGGAGGAGCTATCACACTAGATCCCAGTCCCTGCTTATTTTGATAACAAACTTTTGCATGCAAGGATGAGGATATAATGTTCTTGAAGGTCTCTTCATCAAGAACACATTTTTCTACCCTGGCTTTGTTGATCACAAGCTTAGCCTGTCATTCAGTCATCTTGGTTATGAGATCTTTAATTTGAGTCCTATAGTTGGTATGCTCATGTTTAAGAACTAAAATGGTTTTCTCTAAGTCTTCTATTTTCAGTTTATAGTCATTTTCAGATCTTTTGAAATCAGAATTTAAGATATTCAAGGACTCAATATCAGAACTCATCTCTAAGTTGTAGGACCTGTATCTATTAACTTTAGCAATACATTCAAGTATATAGAGATGTTCCAATACCTTTTCTTCATCATGATCAGCCATCAGTGCTTGGTTTGGAGATGCATCTTCCACCTGAAAGCTCCAGTCAAAGCCTCCTTCTTCAACAGCTACTGCAGCTTGCTGCTTTGGCTTCTCATTCTGGGTGGCTTTCTCAGTGTAGTTTGGTATGGTTTGTGCTTGGCCACTATTTGTACTTGGTATGGTGCCTTGCACTCCCTAGCAAAGTGGCCTATTTGGTTACAATTATAACACTTGACTTTGCTTTTATCCAGTCCAAACTTCCCATTGGTTGTATTGCTTGGATACTTTCTTCATATCCTCTTGTATAACTTATTGGCTTTATGTGTGAGAAGATCCATCTGTTGGACTATTTCTATGTATTCCAGATCATCTGGATGGATACAATCCAAGTCTTCAAGGGTGAATAGAAAGTGTCTTGAGCTTTCATCAGAAGACACAAAGGCTTGTGAAGAGCTTTTCTCTTGGAATAAGCTTCCTTGAGTGTAGCTTTCTCTTGGTGTATCTGAGAAGGTGATGAAAGGACCCTTTAGTGACTTGTCAGGGTAGCATATAAGATGATGTTGAGTTTCTATGTTATCACTTTCAGTCACATGCAGGGCTAAACTCATTTCATTATTGGAGTTATCAGATGAACCTTGCATGTTCATCTCCATCTAGTATCCACTAAGAATACCATACATATACATCAATTTGAATCAATGAGGTTACCAGAATGCTTAACTTCTTATTCATAATAAGAACATAATTCCTAGACATCATACAACTTCCATTCAACTTAGATATTATTCCCAATCAAGTACCCTTATTATTGTCCTGTTATGATAAATTGTTAGATATGATCAAAGAATAACCCTTTAGTTGTTAGATATGATCAAAGAATAACCCTTTAGTTAATAGTAGTTCCAATATGTTTCTTAGGTCTAAGGACATCTAGATCATACTATTATAAAAACATCTCATGACTATGATCCATGGAGATGTTTTGAAGTGACTTACGTCCAATATTTATTCTCTAATAAATATCCATGAATATTGGTTCTCAATCCCATGAGCATTCATCTTATGAACAACCAATCCTTCATTATAGTCTTAGTTTGGATTGATTCCCATGAATCCAATCGACTATGGACCCCCTTTTGAATACTATTATTCAAGGATACTAAAACATACAAAATTTGAACATAGATACTTAATATAATGACTTTAACCATTAAATCATAAATTAAAACAACATATCATAGTTCAAAGCACCAAACATAATAAATATTCAAATCCATTCCCTTGCATCTCAACAAAATACTCTCAACATGTTGTTCATGTTTTGCCACTGGCATTGGCTTAGTGAACGGGTTAGCTAGATTCAGATTTGTATGAACTTTGTTTATAATGATATCACCTCGTTCCAAAATCTCTCTAATGTAATGGTACTTTCTGAGTATGTGCTTGGTATTATGGTGCGACCTTGGTTCCTTAGCCTGAGCTATAGCACCAGTATTGTCACATAATATCTCAATTGGTTTACAAATACTTGGAACCACATTAAGATTATAAATGAACTTCATCCAAACAACTTCCTTTACAGCCTCTGATGCAGCAATATACTCTGATTCAGTGGTGGATTGAGCAATTACACCCTGCTTGGAGCTCTGTCAGTTTGGAAGCTAGCACCAGTATAACATCTTACTGATAACTCTTATTCCACTCCTCCATACATAAGGAACATTTCCTTTGTCTTTCTCAAGTATTTAAGAATGTTTTTCACTGCTCCCTAATGACTCTTACCAAGATTCTGTTGATATCTGCTTGTCATGCTCAAAGCATATGACACATGGGTCTAGTACACAACATTACATACATTACCGAACCGATAGCAGACACATATGGAACATTTTCCGTATTTCCTTTTCTTTATCTGTTTTAGGATGCTGATTCTTATTCAGTACAGTCCCGTTGACCATAGGCACATATCCTTTCTTAGAATCATTCATGGCAAAGCGTCTAAGTACCTTATCAACATAAGTACTTTGATTCAAACCAATAGGTTGTCTTGATCTATCTCTATAAATATTAATTCCCAGTATGTATTCTGCCTCTCCAAGGTCTTTCATCTCAAAACACCTTTTGAGCCAAGACTTCATATCCTCCATCATTGGAATGTTATTCCCTATGATCAGTATGTCATCCGCATACAAGATTAAGAATGTCACAAAGCTCCCACTTGCCTTCATATACACACATGGTTCATCTTCATTCTTGACAAAACTAAACTCTTTGAACTTTTGATTAAAAAGAAGATTCTAGCTTCTTGATGCTTGCCTAAGTCCATAAATAGACTTGTTAAGTTTGCAAACTTTATTTGGATTTGATGCATCTTTAAAACACTCAGGTTGAACCATATAGACATCTTCATTAAGGTGTCCATTCAAAAAGGCGGCTTTGACATCCATTTGCCATATCTTATAGTCATAATATGTAGTAATGGCAAGTAAGATCCTAATCGACTTCAGCATGGCTACGGGTAAAAAGGTTTCCTTAAAATCAACTACTTGAGTCTGAGTGTATCCTTTGGCTACTAGCCTTGCCTTATAAGTCTGCAAGTTTCCATTCTTGTCAGGCTTTTTCTTAAAGAGCCATTTACTTCCTACAGTTTAACTTTCGGGAGGAAGGTTAACCAAGTCCTATACTTGATTGTCATACATGGATTTCATCTCAGCATTCATTGCTTCAAGCCATTTCTTAGATTCTGAATCTGAAATTACAGCTTGATAAGTTTTGGGTTCAGCGTGATCAATATTAAGGATATCATGTAATCCTAAATATTTCTTAAGCATCTGACGAACCCTCGAACTTCTGCGAATGTTTTGTGTGTCAGCCATTTCTTGAAATCTCTCAGATTCCTCAACAATTACTCTTGATTGTTCAGTTGTTTCATCATGTGGGTTGCTCACTGTTTTTGCTTGGATTCCTCTAAATCCACAACACTATCTCCAATCTCACGAGCTAATTCTTCCTCTAAGAATTATCCTCTTCGTTTAAGGAAAAATTGATTTTCCTTAGGGTTGTAGAAATAGTAACCAATTTTCGTAGGATATCCAATGAAGATGACTTTATCTCCTCGGGAATCAAGTGTGTATGATGACTCACTTGTAACGTAAGCGTTACAACACCATACCCTTAGAAAAGATACTTTGGGTTTAACCCCATGCCATATCTCATATGGTGTTTTGTTGACTTACTTGGTTGGAGCCATATTAAGAATTTTGACGGCATATTCAAGTGCAAAGGTCTAGAAATAATGAGGGAGGTTCGTACGACACATCACTGATCGAACCATATCCAATAGAGTTCAATTTCTCCTTTCTAACTAGGGCGTCCCTAGAGTTGTTAGTTGATACCACTGATACCACTGTTGGGAATCCCGGGTATCATTTAAATTTTATAAAATCCAATTTTATAATTATGATTATTAATATCTCATATCAATGACAACAGAAGCAATTTAATGATAATCAACACCCGATATTTAAACCCGCCAGTGATCCATATGCAAACCAATTAAACAATTAACACAAACATAGGTGGTTTAGGATTATACTCTAATGCATACTAAGATTCACACTATGGATGAGACAGAGGTTCTGCTAGAGATCCAAGACATGAATGGGATCTGATCCACAAAGAAACCCCTGCGGCTACGGCGGCTTCTCAAGCTACGGCGGCGGCTGGTGGTGTGGCTATCGTGCGGCTGAGAGGAGGAAGGGAGGATAGCGACGACTTTTTTTGCACAATTAGGTTAGGGTTAGGGTTTTAGATTATAGTATTATATTTATAAGAATAAATAGTATACTTTTAACCCTTACTCTATTACACCCTTTCACAAGTAATTGACTATTAATTACTAATTGAACCCTTTCATTATTTAACTCTTTAAATAACTAACAATTATTTGGTAAATAATTAATCCTCCTTTCCACACAACTCATGTCATGTATTTAACTACTTTAAATAGTTATTTAATTCTGTCCTCCAAAGTGCAACTCTTTGGATCGTATCTTTACAGTAACATTATTAATTGAGTGTCAGACACCCTAATCCAACAAAAACGTGGAAGAAGAAAGGCCACAAAAGAAAATAAGCGGTCATAAGTAGTACCCTGGGCATTTAAGGTGGTAAATCACTACTAACATTAGTTTTAAATGTAATAGGTATATAATGTGAACAAGCTTTCAAAACTAGTTAAAGAGAAGAAAAGTAAGCCAAATTGGCTTGATCATTACCTATGAAAGAAACCAATCAAAACGACCTTTGATGAAGGTACATTTTTATAGTCCTTATATATATTTCTTGTATCAATTCGGGCTTTTGTTGTGTACACAGACAAATTGGTTTTCTTGGACTTTGGGGAGAGGAAGTGGATGCTAGGTAACATCATATATCTGAAATTAGGATACTCTCAAATAAAGTAATGACTATTAATTTAGAAACCTTGATTTATAGTAGATATCTTAGTAGTAGAAAACAAGTTTCTTTTGGTTAATTCATATATAGCTTGCTGAAGAGAAAGAAAATGTTGTACATAACCCGAAAGCAATCACGCCAGCATCATTTGTATCATTTAAAAGTCGTTAGCTGGCTGCTATTTATGCACAGACACAACAAGTTAGAAACCCAACCCTTTGGTTGACTGAGTGAGCCTAAGAGCCACGTTATGTTTTCTGGCAAAACCTACTGATTCCTTATGTCTCATTGACTGTAAGGAGGCTTATAATTATTATTGCTTTCTTTTTCATAATTTCCATTATGTTTATGCAATCACTTGTAAACATTGAAGGTATCAAGAGTGTAGCACCATTTCTCTTGCCTATAATCGAAGTGTAAGTTCTTATCATTGAACTTATTTGCTCTTCAAATTAGGAGCCTAAAAAGAAACATGTTTATGATTTCTTACTAGTTTTCTAACCACCAATATTAAGTAAAAGAATTATTGCCTTTATTATTGATGTTTAGATCATACTATATGCTAAGAAGTGGCTATTTTTTAGCCCAATTAGTAATGAATGGGTCAATATGGGTTGTAATAAATCTCTAACATGCTATAGAAAAAGTAAGTTAAAAAAGATCCATGTCGAAAGTCACCTTAAGTGAATTATTGATTTATTCTATATGCTTATTATTGTAATAATATGGTCTTTGCGAGACATTATTTATTTTTTTAAAAGTGGACAAGAATTGTTGCTGTCTCTACTTCGGCCCAACCCATGGAAAAATGACTATTTCTAGACTGAAGCTTATTTGACCCCTTACCCTAACCACACATGCCAGTTGTAACCACCGCCTTAAATGATAGTAGAATATGGTACATTTATTGCTCTGTCTTGTTGTTGACAAAAGGTCTTGTGAATGTTACGATAGAAAAACAATCAAGTCATTTATCCAAGGTTTTCTACCCAAGATTTCTTTAAAGATCTTTCTCATCCTTCCATGGAAAATCTTGATGATAATGTCAAGTTTTGAAGGATTCATGAGTATATCGTGTCTAGAACGTAGGTCAACATCAAGATATTATCTTTTCAAATTTGTGAGTGTGTTTCTTGGGAGTGTGACCATTGGGACTATGTAGGAACAACTGGATACATTTCTAAAACAATCTATAAACAAGTATGGTTTATATAATAAAACCATGCTTTTTTCTAGAGAATTTTTCAATAGGATGAATCATGTTATTTTTAAGTTTTTAGTCTCAAGTCAAAGTTGTAAAAACCTTCTCTTTTTATATCTATTACCTTAGATAGTTAGTTGGATCCCTTAAATTAGCCTCTATTATATGCATTACCTGCTTTAATTTTAAGTTTAATACCAACTACAACAAAACTTATTTCTTAGGTGGAAGAAAATTATCACATACCCTTTAGTTATCTCTTAATTAAAGAATCAGAATTTCCATAAGTCAAAAGATGAGTATTACATTTTGACTTTTGATGAGTTTGATCTCAAGATCCTAGAGACAATTGAAGTTGTTGTCCCGATGAAATCAACTTTCTTTATAACATATATAATGGTTGATGATTAAGAGTTTTTGAGATTAAAACCCTTAATAATTTATCACTTGAAGAACTTTTTCTTGGTCAAAACAGAAAAGGGCAAAGACTAGACCTTAGATCCAGGAAGCATTGGTTTTAGCATCGGGAACCATAAGATTGGATAAGGAATGAAGCCTAAGTATGTTTTAGACACGTCTTTCTGAATAGGTCGTTATGTTTGCCAACCGACCTTTCTTTATGACTATTAGTCTTGGTTGTTTTCTCAATTTTGTTTTTTTATCAACTCTGTTCATGTTGATGCTACGTCGATGATGATGAGCTTTGGTACATCTAAGACATTACCAAGTTGTTTATAATTGTGCTATTTGGTTTGCGATGAGGGCTCCACTTGATAAGCGATGATTATGCCAAAAAAAATAGCTAGTACGTAATATCTGTCCATTTTGAAAAATAAAAACCCAAACTCGAATCCGTTTAGAAAGAGAAAAAAGAGAAAAGAAAAACAAAACGAAGGAGAGACGCACTTGGTAGTTGTCGAGAGTGAGTCCGTCAATCTTGGTTAGAAAAACAAAACCCCCGTCGGCCGTCTCCATCTCCATCTCCGTCACCGGTCAACCGGATCCCAATCTCCACATCTTCATCTCCGATCACCGAAGCCAATGTCCGGTGGCGGTGGTCCTTCACTGATGGACTCCCTCTTCCAACGCACTCTCGAAGACCTAATCAAAGGCCTCCGCCTCCACACCCACACAGCCTCCTTCATCTCCAAATCCCTTGCCGAGATCCGCCGGGAGCTCAAATCCACCGACCTCCACACCAAATCCACCGCCCTCAGCAAACTCACCTACCTCCACTCCCTCCACGCCGCCGACATGCACTGGGCCGCCTTCCACGCCGTCGAGCTCACCTCAGCCGCCTCCTTCCCCCACAAAGCCACCGGATACCTAGCCGCCACCCTCTCCTTCACCCCCTCCACTGACGTCCTCCTCCTCCTCACCAATCAGCTCCGCAAAGACCTCTCCTCCCCCAACCACCATGACGTCACCCTCGCCTTACAATGCCTTTCGCTCGTCTGCACCCCTGATTTGGCCCGTGATCTCACGCCTGACGTTTTCAATCTCTTGGCCTCTAGCAAGCCTTTTGTCAGAAAGAAGGCCATCGCTTGTTTGCTGATGCTGTTTACCCAGTATCCTGATGCGGTTAGGGTTTGTTTTAAGCGCTTGGTTGAGAATTTGGAGAGTGGGGACAATGCCCAAACGCTTGCTTCTACTGTTGGTGTCTTTTGTGAGCTTGCTTCTAAGGAGCCCAGGGCTTATCTCCCTCTCGCGCCCGAGTTTTATAGGGTTTTGGTCGATTCAAGGAATAATTGGGTCTTGATTAAGGTGTTGAAGATCTTTGCGCGCCTTGCTAAGCTGGAGCCCCGCCTGGCGAAGAAGGTTGTTGAGCCGATTTGTGAGCTTATGAAGCGGAGTGAGGCCAAGTCGTTGGTGTTTGAGTGTGTGAGGACTGTTGTTGCTAGCTTTTATGAGTATGAGTTTGCTGTGAAGCTTGCTGTGGGGAAGATTAGGGAGTTTTTGTTGGATAGCGATCTGAATCTTAGGTATCTTGGGTTGCAGGGGCTTTTGCTTGTTGCGCCGCATCACTTGTGGGCTGTGTTGGAGAACAAGGAGATCGTGATAAAGTCCTTGAGTGATGTTGATCGGAATATAAAGGTTGAAGCGTTGAGGCTTGTGATGTCGATGGTTTCTGATGATAATGTCATTGAAATTTGCAGGGTTTTGATTGGTTATGCGCTGAAATCTGATCCCGAGTTCTGTAATGAGATCTTAAGGTCAATGTTGTTGACTTGTTCTAGAAATGTTTATGAAATTATCATTGATTTTGATTGGTATGTTTCGCTTCTTGGGGAAGTGGTGAGGATTCCACATTGCCAAAATGGTGAAGAAATAGAGTATCAGCTAATAGATATTGGTATGAGGGTCAAAGATGTTAGACCAGAACTTGTTCGTGTTGGCCGTGACCTATTGATTGACCCAGCTTTGCTTGGGAATCCTTTCGTTCATCGGATTTTATCTGCAGCTGCATGGGTTTCAGGGGAGTATGTTCAGTTTTCAAGGAATCCGTTGGAGATCATGGAAGCTTTAGTACAACCGCGCACCAATCTCTTGCCACCATCAATAAGATCTGTATATATTCACTCCGCTTTTAAAGTTCTTAGCTTTTGCCTTCATTCTTTTCTTTTGCCTGGGAAAACTGTGAATTCTTCGCTTTCAAAATTTGATGATATCGAACCTGGTTTCACATATTCAGAATCTGAACAAGAATTAACAGAAACTGATCATGCAACAAGTTCTTCAGGTTTGCACAAGAGGGATATTTTTACACAGGAGTCCATTGATAGTGTGTTGACACTTGTTATTACATCTTTAACCCCATTGGCTGAAAGCCATGATGTTGAAATACAAGAGCGAGTGAGGAATGTCCTTGGTTTAGCTCAACTGGCCCAACAAGAGATATCTTGTCATCATGACCAGAAAGAAAAGATGGTTGATAAAGTGGATCTGAAAACCTCTATTATAATTAGATTAATCAATGATGCACTCTCAGAGGAGTTCGGTCCAATTCCGTTCAGTGCTCAAGAGAGGGTGCCAGTCCCAGAAGGGTTGGTGCTCGAGGAGAATCTTAGCAAACTGGACAGTATATGTTCAGATGTTCAGTTATCTATAGGTGAATCATTTTCCCTCATAAAACCTAGTCTCTTGCCCACTGATGTTGGTTATATTTCTAACCTGCCTAATGAAGAATCAGAAACGTCTGCTGCTGAATCCACGTCTCTCCTTGCTGAACATCGAAAGAGACATGGGTTGTTTTATCTTCCTTCTGATCATAACAAAAATGCATCCTCAAGCTTCCCACCTGCAAATGACCCCAATCAAATAGATAATGATGTGGAAGATCTGGTTAAGCTTACAGAAGAATCTCTAGTGCTAAAGAGGAAGCCAAATTTCAGCAGACCTAGACCTGTTGTTGTCAAACTGGATGACGGAGATAGACCACCTCTCACAGTGAAGAAAACAGATGAAAATGATGACCTGATCTCTGGAGCCGTGAGAGATGTTCTTTTAGGAAATGAAGCATCATTGCATAGCAATAGTTCGACTGGCAGAAGAAAAGGCAAGTCACATTCCAAGGATAAGGTGGAGAATTCTGAAACTGGTACTTCCAGTAAAAGGAGGAGCAAACATCGAAGTCATGGTAAAAATATTGAAGAAAAAGAAGAAAATAGTGAAAAAAGTAAGCAGAAAAGTGGTAGCAGGCATAAAGCTAGGCGAAGAGCTGATGTTGGTATTGATGTGGCAGTTACAAAACCAGTAATACCTGATTTCCTTTTGTAGTGTTTGCATAACTTTGAGTTGAATTTTCCCTTACAAGGTCAGTTTCTTTTTAAAGTTCTCTTTACTGTTTCATGTTCTTTTTTTGTATGCTTGTATACTTTCTTTCTTGAAGATACAACTTTTTGAGTTGTGGTTGAAAATGGGATTGATTTTGTGATTGAACATGATGTAATACTAGTTTCTCTTTAATGATATTTCAGGTATTGTTGTTTGTATTGAAATACGCCAAGCTGCTAATATCAACTTGTTTCACCAAATTATTTTAGACAATTTTTTTATTATGTTGATCTGTTTATATTATTTGTACTAGCATAGTTTTTCTCAGGAGTTGTTATGGTCTTCACTTATATCATGTGCACTTTGATGTTATGGGCACATTGCTCTATCCTTTTAATACTAAATAAGAGACACAAGTTGCTAGGAAATCCTGAATCTTAAACTTGAATAAATTCCATGGCAATGACCTAATGCTAAATTTATATTTTTGGCACAGTTGTGATGATTTTTGTTTTCCGATTTGTTGACGATTTCCAATCATGAGATGTGAGAAGCAAACTTGTAGTAACCTGGAGGGGTGGGGGGATAGATGAAAAACAAGAGGAGTTTATATTTAAGGTAACCTTTCCAGTCATATGATGTAAATGGTACGTAGTTTTTAGTAGTTCCATTCAATGATCAGAGCAATTATGCAGAAAACTTAGCTAGTTAGTTTACTATATATGTAGAAATGGTGTTAATGGCTTATTAGTAATATTCATTGCAAGATACCAAAGGTTATGATAATTTTTGGGACCAAGCTCAGGATTCATTCATTGGGTATATCTTTTCTTTACTACTTTATAAAGCATAATAGAAGGATAGTTTGGTAATTTAACATGAAAATAAGACGGTAGATGAAGAGTCTTAGTTCAAATCCCTGCTCATTGTAAACTTTCTTCCAGATCTACCCCCACTCCTCCCATTGACGGTTGAATCGGAACTAAACTGAATCGTCGCCGACTTCAATCCCCACCATCAGTACCATCAGTACCTTCCATCTTCCCCTTCTTTAATCATCGCTTCAATTCATAGGTTATGCGTGATTCTTTGATCTTCACGAACCTTCTACCATGAAGAGATCGATCGATCGATCGCAACTACCACCAAGGTGGCCGCCGCCGCTACACAGTCAATTGTTTTCACAACTCAACCACAGAAGCTACCCATTCAGGGTTTGTGTGATTCATGGCGATATTGCTTTTTTAATGGTAAGCGTTTAGATTTTGGGTTGTTTTTGTTCATAATTATTGCTTCTTGGTTTCACATGGTGAGTCTAGGTTAGTTTTTTCGTATTGTGGGCCTTTTGAAATTTTGAGTTTTGTTTTCTAATACTTCTTTCGAATCAATATGCAGGTTATTTTTGAATTATGATTTGACTTCTATCGGGTGTTTTGAGGTAAACATTTCACTGATGTTGTAAAATTGACATAAAAGGTTGTGATTCATACTTATGTTTTCATCATATTTGAATTTTAAATCTAATGATTGGATCCAAGCCACCATTAATAATTAGTTGGTTGTGGTTTTGCTTTCATTTTTTGGTAATGATCTGGATGTGGGCGAATATGGTTCAATTTTGGTGTCAACCCGTAGCGGGAATACAAGCTCGTGTAGTAATTTGGTACAGATTCCTACTAAAACTTAGCGTCATGTTTTGGTATGCATGCGTGATTTGGTACATATTCTACTAAATTAAGCACTGTTGGAAAGAACAATGAAATTGAACACCTAATAGCTACTTATTAGAGTTCCAACCCAAACAATATAGGTTAAAGTAAAATAAGATAAATGAGGAACTTCATGAGTCTATGGGGCTGCCTTTGTCCAAGATCATACATGTTTCTACTTAAAGGTTGTTAGGTTTATGGTTTGATATTAGTGTAAAATAAGAATAGTATATCATTATGATAATTCTAATTTTAAGAGAGTGAGATTTCAATTTCTAGCAATGCACTCTTGGTAAAATAATATCAAAGATTAGATATTATGATTCAATTTACTGAATACTTGTAATCTTTTTTACTGTTTCATCACGCATCACTTCACCAAGTAAATATATTTGTTTAAAGCCACATTTAAAGAGGGGTTGCTTTATAAACACATTATGATTACAAAAGCTATCTATTTGAATAACTATTTGAAAGCCGGAATGAAAGGATTTTTGTGGTTGTATGCATTTAAAAGTACAGTTACAGGTCACTTTTTGACCCGTTTTGGATTAGTTATTTTCTCATTTGACCTATTTGGGGTAAAATATAACCTAATTTCAGCACATTCATAAGTAAATGGGTGTGCATACATACTTCACATGCCCTACATATGTGCTTCTAATAACTTTTACCATAGTTTATTAAAGTAGACTTATTTAGAGTAACTAATGTGATATTTACAATAATAGATTACAATAAGTGAATGCGAAATGTGGGAGTGGAATAGAGTTGAGAAGTAGCAATATTACTTATAGTGTAACACAAGAATTTAGTAAAGGTTGCTTTTTAGCCAATAAAAAGATAATGTTGTATTATATAGCTTCATTGATACATGTCAGCTTTCTTGACAGTTATTGAAAATAATAAATATGTTTTTCATCTTGAAGCTTGCATCGAACCTATAATGGTCATAGTAACTTTAAGAAAACACTTGGTGAGTATGTGACCAAATGGATAGGATACAAATGTTGCTATAGGTTTGCATTTGATTTTGCCCTTGCAATAGAGTGTTTATACTTGCATAGAATTATTCATTGTGACTTAAAGCCAGGCGAATTTTCTCTTTTATAATTAGATAGTAGATCATTGAAAGATTATGATCCTTTATGTTTAAGTTTAATGTGTTACTCTTGTTATAATTTATTTCTCAAAAAACATAGTGCTTACAATTGATCATAAATCAATGAAACTTGCTGATTTTGGTTTGACAAGAGAAGAATCATTAAAAGAGATGATGACTGCAGAACCTAAAACTTATCACTGGATGGCTTCTAAGGTATTTAGCAAACGTTGACATGTCAAAATAAGTTTGGGTTGAAACGGGCTGGGTTGGATTTACACGTAAACACCTTTTCGGCATTTTTACTTTATAGATTTATATGAATGGATTATGTACTGGGAGCTATATTGTACAAATATTATCATCTTTTAATTAAAACAATATGTGGGAATTTAGATACAATTCTATCGATTTTAACATGTTCAACTCGGTTGTACATATCATATTAAGCTGCTTTTTATTTTATCCATTTATCCCTATATTGTAGAGATATATTATAACCCAATTCAAACACATTTTTAGGTGACATGAGTTAAAACTCACCACCTCATCTTCTCCCCCTTCTATGCGTGATTGATTCTGTGTTGGAAACTAGACAAAGTAATAATGTTTATACTTTATAGGATGAATTAACTTATAGTGGAACTTAGTTGTTCATGACCCCAATTGTGACAATCTTACTCAACTATTAAGTTTTGATTAGAAACTATTGGCTTCTGAAATAGATGTTTGTGTTCATTTTAGTTATGTAGATTTGTTGTAATGCCTTATTTGTTATTCTTCATAGCTCCCACTTTGGCAACTAAGCATTTTTTATGGTTTGTTAGGTTGTCTTGTTTTTAATTTCTTATATGTCTTGACCAAACATGTATTCTGTATATAATTTATTATTGACCAGGTTAGACCTTATTTTGAACATTTGCATCTGAAACAATCCAATCAAGGGTTATTGATTAATTAGCGCCCCTTGGTGTTGATTCTTGTAAAGTTGTATCAAATTCATCGATAGGTCTAGAGGGGTCAAAAACACGATTTATAATGGCATGTCAATTTGTTTTGGTGCCCCACGAATTCTCATGTGGTTGCATCTTTTGAAATTCTCGAGTATTCTTTCAAGAATGT
>BJCM01062772.1:0-18747 GCA_018326385.1 Flaveria bidentis | reverse complement strand
CACGTCGTTTTCCATAATTATTCATTATCGGAAACACTTCATAAATCCAAATCTATAACAAATAAAATACTTTAATCTAATATATAACAGAAATTAATCAATATAATTAAAATTATCAAATTTAAAATTACCTTAAATGCCCAAACAAATCCTTTTATACTGTATCGTAGTTTTTTCTTTCGTTTTTAAAAAGAACATTATAAATATGAGGGTAAGTATAATTCCAAAGATATGTAACCCACGGGAATTCATTCCATGCCCCTAAATCACTAATTAAATCTAAAAGTTGATTGTTCAAATTATTTTTTCCTTCTAATCCCATAAAACCTTGTTGAACAAGTAATAATAAACAAACTTTTATAACAGTTATATAATCTTGCATATGTAATCTGTTTTCAAAAACTTCTCTTAGATCATCTAACGTAGGTTTATATATTCAATTTTGGTAAAAAACGGTATAGACAAAACATGTTGTGTTTGAATTAATTTGACGCGTCATTTCACCAAATTTAAACCCGGTAATGATACAAAATTCTTTAGGACCAAATTGAAGATTTTGTTCATTAATTGAAAAGTTAATACCGTTCTCTGGATTTTCGGTAGGAACTTGCGTTTGTAATATTAAATGAATAAGTGATGCATCATTATTAATACTTTCACATGATAACCAATTTACAAAACATGTGATATTAAATATAAGAAGATGACCAGGATTGTTTTTAAGTTTATTATAAATTTGTTTTGCAACTTTAACATTACATCTAATATTAATACTGTTAGATGTATAAAAACCCTGCAAAATAAATAAACAATTTCAACACTATATACAAAAAAAATGAAAAGTAAAAACCCTCGCCCCCACGGTACGTTGACTTGGAGAGGGTGTTGTCAAATCCCTCGTCTTAATTAATGCGCCCCTCGCCCAAACCTTTGACCCCTCGCCCGAAGAGTTGACCCCTCGCCCGGTCGCATTGACCCCTCGCCTCGATTACCACACCACCATCATCCCATCCCTCGCACGGTCGCTTTGACCCCTCGCCTCGTAAAACGTTCCATCGCTGACTCGGCGAGGGGATGGTCCAATCCCTCGCCACCCCCCTCGTTGCTTTTTTTTTTCCTTTTTTTTGGTTTTCCACGTGGGCGAGGGTTGTTGTACACGTGGGCGAGGGGTGTTGGCGAGGGTTCATGTGTTTCCTTTGCCACTGGCGAGGGGTCAAAGCCTGTTCCATAATTTCGTAAATTTTTTAGTCAATGATTAGTTTTGTAAATGTATTTGGTTAAATGTTCATTTAGGTAATTTTCCATAATCTAAAATATGTACAATTGTACAAATTGCAAGTGGTGCCAACTATGTACGATTTGCGTGATTATTCGGTCAGATCAAGTATATGATGAACGTCATAGAGGGGATGTGTTATGATCTACCTACCCCTATCATTAATCAATTTAAATTACCAAAATGATATAAATTTTAAAGCCCTTTAATGATAATAAAAAAATGCAGAGCTAAAGCCTTCAAGGTTTCTGATACTACATTATGCTTATTAGGTTCATTTTACATGTTCATCTAATTTCTTGAATATAAAATATTATAGTAAGTTTAAAAAGAATTTAAACTGGTCGAATGGGTAATTTTTATTGAACGAATCAAATAACTTTATTATCTGTAAAAGGTGACAAAAGAACTAAAAGATGTGTAGGTTGTTAAACCACATAAAGTGCAAAGATTGCCATACTTCAGTAAAAAGTTGATTAATTTGGCTCAATGTTCTTAATTGCTTATAAATTGTGCTTTTGGCAATATGAATGCGTGAGTTTGTTTGTTGAGTATATTTATAAAGAAGTTTATTATTTTTTTTGTGTTGTTTATTTTAAAGTCTTCTTTTAGAAATACCCACTTGAGTTTCATCAGCGTGCAACAAGGTATATGTGAACTGCATTGTTTGTGGATAACATATCTGGATCGTGTAGACTATTGAAATTAATATTCGATGAATTTCAGTAATGTATTTGAAGTGAAGATGTAATGTGCTTTGATCAAATGCTTGAGTGGAAATATAATTGCATATGGTATCATATTATTATTTTAGTTTAAGATGTTGAACCACTCACCAATTGTTTATTGTTGGGTATGATTTTAAGTTTGTATTTCATACTTTTTAATGTATATGTTTTTTTATATAATTTTCAGCCTCTTAGACATGTAAGAACAAATTAGTTAAAAAAATAAAATGATACAAGATTAACGTTTTTTAGTTTACTTGATTGGTATGATATGCAAACATCTAGAATAATCTTTTGATAATGATCATAATGAACAGTAATAATTTTTATTTTTATTTTTTAAACTGTTTATTGAATGGGTCAAATGGGTAATTTTTAAGCTATTAAAACAATTTATTTTTGTGCACTTTATTATTGTCAAATTAGTGTTGTCTTCATGCATATTGAGCTATTAAAATAGTGCGGACTCGTGAACTTTATTGATGTCAGTTAGCGTCGTTTTTATGCGCTATATACTCGCCAAAACATTGCTTATTTATGCAGTTTTTTATTGTCTAATTTGTGTAGTGTTTGGACATTATATTAGTTGTTGAAAAACTATAAATTTATCTAGTTTGTTGTCATTGAATTTGTGTAGCCTTTATGCATTATAAAGTCGTCAAAAAAGGGTACTTTGTTGGAATCAAATTAGTGCAGCATACATTATTAGATGTTAAAACAATATATTAGATAATAGTACTTCAAGTATCTTCGATATGGATTAATTGAATCAGGAACTAACTAATTAGTTTAAACTTTCTTCTTCTCCGCCCGCGTATCACACGAGTTTATAATCCAGTAAAAATAACATTTGTAAAAATATTCAGGGTTAGGTTACGTAACATCTATATTTACTTTTGAAGATCCCTTTCCCGTCAACAACAATAAAAGAAGAGGAACTCCAATCTATTGATTTAACCAGCTTTGCCTTCTCTCACTTTAAACAAAAATATCCATGATTGAGGCAGAATGTTTTCTTAATCGTGGGTTTCCTTATGAGTGGGTTAGCATGTGGTCCCGACTGGAAACTGATATGCGGGCCTGATTAAAATAACATATATTCTCCAATTTTAGATTGTATGTTTCCTGTTCAAAAAACAGCATACGTATGCATTTGAAATTTAAGTGATGATTATCAAGTCATAATAAATATGGCCTTGATTATTTTGTGACACTTCAAACTTTAATTATATGTTGTAATAAATGAATTTAAAAAGCCATAAAGAAAGAGAAGTTCAAGTCAAAAGATATATCCAATTAGTTTTGGTTGTAGAACACACCGCTTATCATCACGACTCAACCCCACCTCATTTGTTACAACATAAAGACTTTAAGAGGTAGATCATGTAGTTATAACATTGATTATTAGATATAGATTGAAGATACTTTCCAATCGAATGTAAGGATGATTAAAGAAATAGCCCTGGTAAAACTCAATGCATGTCTTGAATGTGGCTGCTTGATCTCACTTGTGTATGCAAAGACATTTCATGTCAACGAATGGATAAATGCACATTGTAAGGCTTTATTAGGTATAAACGTTGTGATGCGACAAACCAAATTTGAAGACGTGTGATCCAAGGAACCATGCCCAGTTACACAAACACATGTCAGGTCACAAAAACCGCAGATACTTACACTGTCACCAATCTGAGAATACAAAATCTTACCAATCTAGATTGTTAAAAAAATGGTACCCACATATTGTGTGCAAACAGGGAACCATGTACATACGTAACAAACTTTTTAGGACCACTTCGTATCATCATGCATACATCCTCTCTAATGCTACTTTCTTTTCTCCTCGATTGCAATACTAATTCTCGGTCGAATGGTTGTTACAAGGTCATAATATATAAAGATGTTTTGAGATTAATTGTGTCCGTTGGAATTTGTATTTACAAGCTTAATTAACTGGCAGTGGGTAGAAAAAAATGAATATCAGGATGGTAAAACCACTACAATGAATATATAAAGTAAATAATGATTTTAGTAAAGAATGAAAACATGAATCGGGTTTGGATGGAATAATCCAACAAGTGCAATTGTTAAGTAGCGAGCCCATCTAAATGTGATTCAAAATGCACAAGTTGTGAATTGTGACATTAAGCATCGGGTTATGTAATTTGATTACGTGTCTATAAAATAGTTAAATGCATAATGGTTTAAATTAACATTTTAATAATAATTTTTACTTTTAATAGGAGAAATGTATCAACATATGCATGCATACAGAATAAAGATATTGGTTGTTGATGTTGATGATGATGGAATTCATTTGAGGCTGTTGCTTTTGGTTGTTGCGCGACTATGATGATCATGAAAAACGGTACAGGTTGCATTGGCCTGACAACCATTTTCGATGTGCAGCCACAACTTGCAATTAGTTTTGAGCTGCAAGTTGAACATTTCAATTTTACTCTACGGGGTTCCAAAGACGAGCAACGCGTGTCTGGGTAATAACACTAGTTTAAATTAAAAAACATATGTGTTTATGAAGTTTTGAATTGAAATATGTAACTTGTCTTTACTCATTCCACCTTACAAACACATCAGTGCATTAAAGTTTCATACAAAAAATGCATTTAAAACTATTCTATATTGTTAAAAAATGCAAATAAGCAAAAAAATTAAAAATTGGTGGCTGTGGGGTTCGAACCCACGCGCACTTATGTGCAGAAGATCTTAAGTCTTCCCCCTTAACCACTCGGGCAAACCACCTATTTGTTGTTTTTTCTTACACTATTATTTATTCAAATTTATATTAATCCACTAAAACGATTTTGGGTGACTTTTATTCATATATTTAAAAATACAGCTACGTATGAATGGATTTTTAAACAAATTCCAAATGAATTTACATGAAAAAGCCCCCAACATACCAACATTAAGTTAGGATTACATCATATCATTAACGTTGAATCCCCACCGGAAGTAGGCCGTGGGGTCATATCTATCGGATAACTACCCAACACCCTCAAGAACGAGGTAAACTCCTGCACATCCGATAATGCATTTTGAGCTCTAACATCTGCCATTGACGCATCAAAATCCACATAAAACAAGTACTCAAATCGCCTCGTCGTTCCGACACCGTCGTCGACGAACGTAATCGGCCGGAGACGACGAGGTCTACTCTCGATCTTCGTCAAGTTAATGTTCCTGAAGGCGAACACCGATAACACCTTGAACAACACCGACGTTCCGTTATCGTGAGCGAACACGATGCTCGTTCTAAACGGTCGATCGATTCGAGGTATGATCGGTTCACGAGCCACCATCACAAACCGAGTGAAGTTGTTGCAATCGTCGTGTATGCCGTTAGCGATCACGTCGAGACCGTAGAGCTTCGCTGCACGTTCCGACGCGATCGCAGCGGTGTCACGTAACTTGCTTTTGGCGATCATCTCAGCGGCTCCAGCGGTGCTGTAAACCACTTCGCGTGTGACTTTTAGGGCTAGTTTCGTGAGCGTTAGCTCGCACTGAGCTAACGCTTGCGGATGGCTGATCACGCGGTTTAGATCGTGTTTATCCACTCCTGGTAACGCTAAGAGGCAATGGTGAACGGGGAGATGCACTTCGCCGACGATGTGGAGACGGTGGCGGAGGAGGAGATCGAAGTTCCGATGAATGCTTCCTCCGAGTGAGTTTTCGATCGGTAACACAGCGCGATCCGCGATCCAGAGCTCGACTGCTTGAAACGCGACCTCGAATTGATCGCAAGGGATGAATTCGCCGTTCGGATAAGCGTTAGCGGCTGCGGCTTCACTGTAAGCACCAGGAACACCTTGGTAAGCAACACGTATCTTCGATCCATGCATTGGTGATGAACTCATGTCATTGATGGTGAGTGGCTTCACGAGGTTATTAGATGACACTAGATCAAAATTCATTTCACTATTCACCTTGGTTATGTTTTCTACACCATGTTTTACACCCTTTGTCATTTGGTTTTCATGTTGTGGACTTACTGTCGTGCTTGAAAGTATGGCGCATGAGCTCTGCCAATCGGTGCGGCTTTTGCTGGCTCCGGCGAACGTGAAATTGTTAACCGAGGCCGCGACAGTGGCCGGGTTAATGGCGTTGGAGCCGCACCGAATGGTGGTGGATTGACGGTGGCTCGTGAGTCGTCGGTGGTGTTCGGATGGCGGTGACTCCATCGGAATCATATAAGTGTTGAGATTGTTGTTAAATGATCGAGTAACAGAAAACATGGTTATGTATGTTATGTAGTTTTATGATTGAGGTTTATAAAATGGAAGCAGGTTGAGAAGTATTTATACTTGTAGGAAATGTTTTGGTCAGTAGATTAGTTATATTGAGTTAGGTTTGTTATTGGGGCATTGATTGTACCGGTGGATCAGGTTTAAAAAAATATAACACGTCTTTTACAATTAATGCCAATCTACTTTTAAATTACTATCATTTTGTCATAAGTGAACCCTCGTCACATGGGACGGTGGGATGGATAAAATTCCGTTGACATTTTTAATGTGATTAGGCTAAAGTATTTTGGTGTGTGTAAAGAATTAATTAAAAAGAGTCATTGACCTACAAAGTATATGAATGACGGAGTGAGTTATGAGGCTTGAAGCTTGATTATGAAAAGTAAAAACCTAAGGGGTTGAGGTTAAATGGGTGCCACGTCATAAATATCTTAGACTTGAAAAGCATAGGAAATGCTAATGTTAAAATAGTACGTCGTTATTATTATTATTATTATCATGTTATTTTATTTTTAACATAAATTTTGTATATGTAATTGTTGTTATTTATTAAAGTTATAGCATAAAACCAATCTTTTTTTTCTTTTATCTAGGTATATCGTTTTGTAATATTTTTCTTTGAAAAATTTGACTTATTTTTTGTGATGTGATGCATGTATATCATGCAGAGTTGCAAACCTAATTTACATGATTATAAGCATAAATTGTGCAATTATCATTAGATCTATCAACAATAGATATAGATCATTTTGTATAGACTTAAAATTTTAATTAATACTTGTAATGAATGATTATAATTTATTATTTTGATGTATGTATTATGTATATAGGTTAAACTTTATTTGTATTGATTTATGTATGTTTGCAGGTAAAACATTATAATTGGTGAATTACTGAAATTGACCAAGTGTAAGAAACATCTACGGATGAACATTTTGTTCTTCCGTAGATATGTTTCTTACAAAAAAATGTTCTTCCGTAGATGTTTCTTACAAAAATACATCCGAAGATCTTCTTCGGATGAACAACCAGCTTCGGAAGAACAAATTAACTCTCGAAGAACAAGATAGCTTTGGAAGAACAAGATAGTTTCGGAAGAACAAAATATCTTCAGATGAACAAGATAGCTTCGGAAGAACAAAGTACCTTCGAAAGAACAAGATTCCTGCGGAAGAACAAACATGTACGGAAGACTATGTACCTGCGGGATCCAAACACTTGTATTTAAATAATACAAGTGTTACAAGTCAACACGTCAACAAGACAGTTGTGCAAATCCCAATAGATCCGGTGTTTTCTTAACTAAAACACAAGTGCCTATAAATATAGATCCTAGGTTTCACATCATGAGGGACAGGAGAGGCGGCGACTAACATTAGGCGATCAACACAAAAAATCACATCAATTCACACAACACATAAACCTTAGTAGCCGTCACATCAACATCAACACGACCAAAACATTTATTGTTTATGTCATTCTTTGATTATTCATTTGTAATCATTGAACAATTATAATATATTTTAATCAATTCCAATTTGATTATTAATTGTGCTCATATTATTGTGTTCGTCATTACATTATTCATTAATCAAACAATTGAACAAGGTTAATGTTGATTCCTCAAACATTAACTTGATTTCCATTAACATTGATAATTTTTGATTGCGATCATTGGATTCACACATTACATAACTGTTTATACTATGTTCATAACATATAGGGTAATTATTTATATACGTTGCGTAATTTGTGTGTGATTATGATGCGAATGAACTTACAACTCCTTCAATGACAAGTGTCATGTATTAGTATTTTCGTATGCTTTGTATGTTAAGGGTTCTTTATATGCTAACTCACATGTCACTCTCGTTAAGACTATTTTAAAATAAATATATAACTAGTTTGTATTTTGGTGTAAATCTGTAATGTTATACATCATTTAAAATAGCAAAAGAATAAAAGAAAATTTCAAAGGAACACATATATTTTTGTTAACAAGTTTCAATCCTTCAGCGCTATAACCGAACTATTCAAACGGAGGTGGTGCAAGGTCTCAACATGAATAGTTTTGAGTTGTTGCGAGTCCTAACTCCTTTCAGACAGTCTAATCCGAATATAATAACGTTGGCTATAGGTTAAAGGACATTTGGGGTCTTTGAAACCAAAACCTATTGGGATGAGATTTGTATTTCAAACATAATTATAATTTAAGGAAGCATGATAAACGTTTTGAAAAAACACAAACACGGACTTTATTTTTTATGCAAATTTAGACCTGTAACACACGAAACACAAATTGACATGTAAGGTTAGAAAGGCTTAATATGTGGTTCGACTTATTGTTAGTTCGGTACGAGATCATGTAATGACTATACCTTATCCTCACTAACCAAACGTTTGTTGGAGGTTTTATGTATACCTTTACTTAATTATTATTATTTTTGTGTAAAACACACATGTAGAAACAATTCTAATCAAGAAGACGAAAAATACAAAAGTAGAGGGCATTAGAAAAAAGAGAAATTGAATTGAAGGATCATGAAAATAGATGGTATAGATTGTTAGGAGCTAATGTATCACCTTCTTTGTATAGACAAATCAATTGAGTTTTGGATGCCAGTTTAAAGTTCAGCCAGATCAACCCAACTATTAAAACACTTATTAATCAAAAACTCTTTTATTGGATAAGAAGTCTCTAAACTTACCAACAACTAATAACATGATAACAATACCAGAATTACCTATAATGGTATGTTTATTCTAACACAATACAACCTTTTTGTCTTAATATCTTAATTACTATTTTACATGTTTAAACTATAACTGTATTTTCTTTAGTGACATCTTTTTACAAGTAAAAGTGTTAAAATTATATATTCAATTCAATTCTTCCTGTTTATATTAAAGATTTATTTTTTATTTTGTTTTATGTACGAGGGTTATTTGGATTCTTCTTTAAAGTAAAAGGACTTGGGCTGAAAGCTAAAAAGAGTAGAATGGTTGTTGCTGATCTTCTGGATGGTTCCTGCGCGTATATGTCTGCTTCATTTGGGATCAATAAGAAGACTTCATACAAAAGAAATCAATTTTTGTTCATACCATCTTCTCTGTTCAGATTGAGGGTTTCGTTGTACAAACCTGCAACACATAGTTGCAGGTCAGGATTTGGTGATCTTGTTGAATGTTGATCTTGTTTTTCAATCTTTTGGTTACGACTGATTTCCAGAGATAAGTCTATATTCATACTTATACATTTGGAGATTTTTAGCTTCGAATTCTGTATATGTTTTTGGTCATAATCTGTGATGGTTTTCTATTTCTTTGAATAAACAAGTGTTTTTTTAAAGATTTTTGTCAAAAAGGAATGTTAAATGAAAACAAATTGAATTCTTTCAAAATCAAACAATCAGAAAAGATTTTATTAAACATAATGGGTTTAAATGAGACGAACCAATTTTTCTTATAGTATTTTGATAAGTGGCTAAGATTTAACATAAATGCGTCTCTTCTCGTGGTTTGAAATCGCCCTTTACTTCTCGATGGCTTCATTATCAAATGTAAAAGTGGTAACTTTTTTTTACTAATAATGCAATCATCCTCACAACCTATTATAAAGGCATAAACACAACATTTGAAATACCAATCATAAATCTCTTGACTTTAATACAAACAAATTATGTATAGTTCAACCCCAAGAATCTTAAAAACCATGTAAAATGTATCAGAATCGGTAGTACTAGTTTATTCTCTTTGACATTTTATGATCATACAAGTGTTGCATTTAACAAGCCTCCTGTCCCACACATCTATTTATGAAATGAAAACAAAACACAAATCCGTACCAGGAACAATATGCATTGTGATCTTCTGTTTAATCGGTTCAAGTGGATACTAACTCGGGAATCGTTGTTTCACAACTCAAAGTCAGTTATCATCTAGTTTCTTGCTTAATAAACAGTGTACATTCCTTTATTCTTAAAAAAATCTATTTTTTTCAAAATTCAAATACATGACATGAGTACTAAACCGGAAAAAGAAAAAAAAAAACACTTTAAATTACACAAATACACAACTGGCCCTAAGCCTTATTGCCTTAAGGCTCAATTTTTGGGCTTAACGGGCCTAGGCCTGTTTCAGGATAAGCCCATTTATTCATTTCTTTTTCAATTTTCATATAGCCAATTCCATGATCAAAGGAAAATTATACAAAAAGAAAAGAAAAAGAAAACTTGAAGAGGAAGAAACTGAAGCCACCATGACTACACTTTCGATCGGAGATGACAAACGACCGATTTCTACAGTTTTAATTTTCTCCGGTAATCATATGAACTATCATCAACCAATTTGTATAATGTTTATGTTAATTTTGTAATTTAACTTTTGTTTAATCGACGGCAGCCATGGATTCAGAAGCTCTTCCGATCGTCCAACACTTCAAGCTTTCTCCGGACGATGGCTCGTTGTGAGTTTCCTTTCCGATTCAACTATTTGCATCTGTTTATTATGATGTTTAATGCTTAGTTATTAGTTTGAACTTCAGTTTTCTCGTTTGTTTGGAAGCTGTTATGTACTCATGTTCATATCTCGTTTTGAGTTTCCCGCTGTATTGATTCTGAAACTGGATGCTTTTGAGCTTTAGATAGTTTTGAAGTTAGTTTGATGATTAGTAGATGTAAAATGGTTATGGATCATTTGCTTAATTGCAAATGATATGACACTGCTCAAAATGTAACTTTCTTATAGTTGCTCATGTTTGCTTTTTATTTCGATGTAAGAAAACTGATTTTCGGTTGCTAGATTGAATGTGAAAACAGAATACACTGGTGGGTGTAGGCTTCGGGTGAATTAGTTTGGAGGCTCGGCCGGCCCAAGTTTTAACTAGGCCTAGTTTAGTTAGATTATTAACTAAAGGGATTAACACTAATTGTAGTCTATATATACATCTCATTGTACTTGTAATATTTATCACTCAATAAAAAAAAGCCTAGTTGCCACAAGAGGGCGTAGGTTGCACATCACGACCAAACTTCTATAAATCTCTCGTGTCTCTGTTATTGTTTATTGTTCTTTATTGTGTGTCCGTACCAATTTGATCCTAACACACACAAGCACTCGATCTATTATTTTCCCTGATATGAGCAATCTGTCCCTTCTAAAGTAGTAGTGTTTGCAAAAGATAATGTTAGTTTAATGGTGTATTTTAAACTCGCATTTACAGACCTAACTAGAAATAACAAAACTTAAATAAGGTGATGAATTTGGATTTTGAATCTGTTGTGTGATTGGTGATCACATACATTTGTTATTGGGAGGGAGAAGATACATAATGCATATGAAGGAGAAATAGCATATGAGTTTTCCCCTTAGTAATACTTAAAAGCTGCTTTCTCATGCTATGGTTTTTTCCATTTTAATGGTGCAGCTGCATTGTTCTAGTTTGCCTCTGGGGTTTATTTCAGTTTAAAGCATTTCAGGTTTCCATTAGGTGTCCCTTGGATCAGCTATCATGGTTATTACAAGGATCTGAATATAAATGTCATTTATCCAGGGAAGGACCGTGACTTAGGTAGGCATTTGCATTTCATTTCTTGTTTCATATTGTTAAATGTGTGTGTGAGATGCCACATATGATTTCATTCTGTCCAGTATTACAATCTAAAGTAAAGTGTTTTTGTCACTTGGGGCTGATTTATGATTTGATTGGCTATTAAATTTGGAATTTTGTAGTCAACATATGACCAAATAAAGTCAGAGATAACGAATTTTCACTTTTAAATATCTGTTTTGGGTGTTGGATTGGAACATTTTTACCAAATTCACCTGATTTATATTCATGACTATTGCCATGTCTTGCATAATACCAACATCAATGATCCTCGAATTATCTCATATACACTTTGTACCTTATATGTGTGCGTGTGGTTCACTGGATATTAATGCATTATAGTTTTCATTACTGATTCCTCAAGCGTTTTATTTTTCAGGGATCAATAGTGTAGGTACTGTTCCTGCATCTCTTGTGACTTACGCTTCTATTCAAGCATTGAAGCCTGATCTTTTGATAAATGCTGGCACTGCTGGTGGCTTTAAGGTATAATTTTTGTGCACGTTTTTTTATTTTACCTTTCTTTCAGAAATAGAGCAACTTAAGGTTGTATTCTGTATCTTAGATTGTTTATAACATTTGTAATTGTTATGAGTAAATATATTTTGTATTAATGTTGTGAATGCCAGGTGAAAGGAGCTTCCATATTTGATGTGTTTTTAGTATCTGAACTCGCATTTCATGATAGGCGGATTCCAATTCCAGTAAGCAGTCTTATATTTATTTTAGATCTCGTGTGTTAAACAGTCAATTAATGTCATAATTTGCAAAATTATTCTAATTTTTTTTTTATTTCAATGTTGTTCTCCTCTTGATTTGCAGGGTCCTGATAAGTATGGAGTTGGTCGAAGGCAGAGTTTCTCCACACCGAATCTTGTGAAGGAACTTACTCTAAAGGTTGTCCTCTACCAATTTTTATATGGCAACAATCAGATTTTGAATCTATGTTTGTAACTTGACTGAAAATGTTCTTTTTTCTTGACAAATGTTTATATATTTCAGAAAACCAAAATCTGTATATGAACTTTGCAAACCATAATTATAAAATCTAACTTGATATTGATGTCTTAACGGTTTACAAAGAACACAGTTAATTTTGGTCTCTTGTATCCTCATTTAAGAATTGGGATGCGTTTTTGCTTTTTCTACAACACTAACTCACATATGCTATAATTACACTTGGTAAGGGACACCTCTTCCAAATACGCTTTGGGAGAGCTGGGTCACAAGAATTGGGTTATGTGAGCGGGCAATTTTGTTCTCTTATTTTCCACATAAAAAAAATGAAATCTACCATTTTCTGAATTCAAAGCAAAGTTTAATAAAACATCAAATTTCAAAAACGTAAGTTTTAGGACTCTGAAAGATAGAAAACAAGAGAATGCAAATAAATTATATGATGTTTGAAAACAAAATCATGCAGTAACTTATCTCTTATTGGTTATTTCTATATGACACCTGTTCAGTATGTAATTTACATTTCCACAGGTTTGTAAATTGTCCACTGGAGATTCTTTAGATATGTGCCCACAGGATGAAACTTGCATCTTGGCCAATGATGCAACAATTGTTGATATGGAGGTACATCATTTCATTAGGACAAATTAATGAATTATAGTCCATCTTTACTTAAAGTTTAATCTTCAGATGGAAATATATGTTTATGTATAGAGCCACCTACATTTTTAGCTATCTTGAAATATGAACATGACAAATCAAAATAGGTTTAGAAAAAAGGTTCATTTTTGTTCCGGGTTGAAATGGGACAGTTGGGTTGACCCAGAAACGCTTGTTCTTCCGTTTTTGTATAAATAATTATCATATTAGTTATGATACTGGGACTATATTATTACATTAAGAATCTAAATCTTCTAAAATTTGACCACTTAAATTGATATATTTATTAGTAAATGAGTCATAATTCCCACTTCTGTTGTAAAAATACTTGATTACCAGATAATTTTATATATTCTAGTTTTTGGGTTTCAGGGAGCTGCTGTAGCCTATGTATCTAATCTTATGAGAGTCCCCGCGATATTTATAAAGGCCGTATCAAATTTTGTTGATGGAGAAAACCCGATTCATGAAGAATGTGCAGAAAACCTGCAAGCAACCGTTGTGGTACTACAAAAGGTAGTCGCCCAGGTGGTTGAATTCATCAACGGTAAGTGCCTCTCTGAACTATGATCATCTTTGGCATCCTTATTAGAACTTTAATCATCAACCAATTCGATCTTAAGTTTAAGCATGAATTGTAATATGTAATATACAAATAATTTGGTTTAAATCTGTTCATTTGAACAAAACTTTGCTGTGTATAAGGAATACATACCAATTCAATTTGAACCAATTTGATTTGAAGTTTAAGCATGATCCGTAATATGTAATATTTAAATTAAAATATTTTGAACCACGAAAGGTGGCACAGATGCCCGCATGTCGGAGGTTTGAATATTACATATTCCCTACCTAAACTGATTATACGTGAATATAAAAGACAAATCCAGTGCTACAAAGCTCTAGTATATGCCGGTTAATCGGTTATGTGAGGATATTATGCCAACTTGGGCTTGATTACACACGAAAATCAAGTACATTATTCTTACAACAACTTAGTTTATCTGATAGCAATTCTTAGAAAAACACAAAACAAGAAACATAGTTCACATACAAATATCCTGAATGTCTTGAGACATTTTAACTTGTATTCAGTTGATAAACAAGTGTGTGCTCACTCGTCAAGTAGAGTGAGGCTTGACCGCGACAACCGGGAAATCAAGAAGCACGATCTTTTCGATCGCTGCTGAGAACGTTGCCGAGTATTCTACATGGTTCGGGTGGGCTTGGAAAGCATTGAAGTCATCTTTGGAGCCAAACGTCATCATTAAAGCATGAGTGAACCCTTGTCTTAGCATCTCCATGCTTTCAATATCTTTTCCCCTGTTGCATGATGCGTTGTAGTATTATCTAACTACTATTTAATATAATAATGACTTGTACCCTATGTAGTAAATATAAAACATGTAAAGTAAATCACGAAAATGATAGGGGTAATTTTGTAAAATAATAATTAATTTTTAAAAATGTTTCAATTAAGTAATTTAAGTTTTAAAAGTGTTTCAATCAGATCATTTATTTTTATATTTTATACAAATTAAAAGTCGTAACATATTTTTTAGCATGTTACACATTTGAATTTAGTTAGAATTTTTTTTTTATCTTTTGATGCTGATATAAAATGTTGACGTAAATTTTAGGCATTTTTTTTATTTTTTTCATAATTAACATGTTTTTTTATTTTTTAATATAATTTTATATATTGAAAATTCTAACTCTCATATCTTTTCCATCATTACTTTTTTGTCATAATAAAATTTGGTAACGACTCGATTTGATCGTTTGGAGGTCCAATTTGAAAAAAATATACATGAGTGACTAAATTAGAATACTTTTGAAACTTGGTTACTATTCTGTGATATTTTCCCTTTCTAAGACAATCGTACGTTAATGAGTGTGAAAATACCATATTATGACTATATAGACATTGAGTTACATGAAATAATTTGATGTGTCCTAAAATACAGATAACCCGACACCCCTTATACGCCTCGTATGACATCATATATGAAGTATAGGTCGAAAACACTGAAAATAAGGAAAATTCAGGGGTGTGGCTATACATCCCATATAACCTTTATACGACCTCCTATACGACACATATATGACTACAAGACGTGTATAACAAATTTCAACACTTACTACGAAAAAATTCATGAGGATGTCAGAGGGGTTATACGTTCTATATACGCTTTTACAACAATAACATGCATGTAACTAATAAAAAAATAAGACAATTTTTTCTTTCTTTATTTATTTTTTATTTTCAAATGCAAACAAAATAAGAGCAAAATGGTTTCAACATAGCTTGTACCCGTTCAAAAAAATTAAATTAGCCTGTACCTTATTCGACAAAGTAGTACTTCCTCATATGATAATAACAATAATATATAATCATGACTCATTTTGTGATATACTCTCCTGCTAAACCAGTGATACTTTTTCATTAACGTTAAGAACGTCAAACCATATGTTTAGCACTTAATACATTATATTTATTTAACTTTTAAAATCATCATATCTATATTTCATAAAATCTAAACCCACAAACCTTTTAAATAAAAGATATATCATTTTAACACCAGAATATCCCATTAAATGAAGCTACAAAAGATTGTACTCCACATTGGATTCGGGTGTTATGATACAATGACAAATTATCTTAGCGATTTTGAAAACATAAATCTTCTCACTCGAAACAGCGATAATAAAACACTTGTACGTAATGCATAAACAGTTGTACATTAATAATATAAAAGCTTATACTTCACGCATGAGCAGTTGTACATTGGACTTACCAAACAAAGGACTTGACAGTATCAACTTCAGAAACAAGCTTTTCCAACCCCTTAATAATATCCTCCTCCACCACCTCCTCTTTGAACTTCACCACCACCAAGTGTACAAACTCCGCCATCTGCCACCGCAATCCTCCACCGTCAACCGCCACCACCACCACCACTATGTACGTGTATATATATATATACACACACACAGTCACACACACACAGAGGCATAGGCATAGGTGTAGGCATACATATATAGCATGTGAGGTTGAATTATTCTTATGTGTGCGTACAACTTCTAATGCACAAAAAGCAAATGTACAAGTGGGTCCAAGGCCCTCAAGTCAGCACCGAGTCCCCACAGTCGAACCGACCGACACCACTGTCGGAATTATGACAAAATTTTAAGGTGGGAAATCTTTAGTTGGATATATGTTTTGTTTTATAACATTATAGCGTGTGACTAAACGTACTACATTTAATGTACCTTTCATGTGAATGGGAAATTAAATTTTAAATTTTAAATTTTAATCGAGAGGGGTGTATCATATTTGTGAGAAAGGAGCAGAGGGGTATATTATAGCAACATTCTTTGTTATAGTATTCGTTGCGTAATCATATTATCTCTTTATTCTATTCAATTTGAAAAGGGGTTCTAATAAATTAATAGTATTTTCTATCTACTTTAAGTTTGTTTGGCTAATTAACCACTTATTGTATTGTACATTATGCATTATTAGTTTACCATCATGACTTAATCGGTTTGTATTTTTACCTAGACAAACTAATACGTTACTAAAAAAATTGATGTTAATTATTATTCCTACGGTGATTAATGATTTAAGGGCTTATAAAAACATTGGTTGTTTAGAAACTCAGAATGAAGTGGTCTTGTAACAAGTCTATCACCCACAGACTTTTCTTCAAACAACTTATTTCAATTTCGTACCACAAACCTTTCTAACTTTCACACATATTTCTTATAATCAATTTAATTATTTTAAAGATTTGTTACAATTTCTTAACATTTAGGAAGCGTTTGGTTGGAATGAAATGGAATGGAATTGAAATTATAGTATAATTTTCAAGTAAAATTATGTTTGAGTTGGTAATAAAATGTAAAATCCAACGGAATGTTTCACCTTAAATTTCCTTGGTTGTAGGATTTCAAATCCCTCTCTAGGTGGAAGGATTTTGAAATCCCACAATCAAGAGAATTTGAGATAAAACATTTCCTTGGGTTTTATATTTCATTACCCACTCAGATATAATTTTTATTTGAAAATTATATTAGAGTGTTAATTTCATTTCATTTCTTCCAACCAAACGTTCCCTTTGGTTGTGTTTGGTTGGAAGGAATGGAATAGAACGGAATTGAGAAACTAGTATAATTTTCAAGTAAAATTATGTTTGAGTGAGTAATAAAATATAAAATTCAAGTGAATGTTTCACCTCAAAACCTTGGATATGGGATTTCAAAATCCTTCCACCTATAGAGGGAATTTGAAATCTCACAACCAAAGGAATTTGAGATGAAACATTGCCTTGGATTTATATTTTATTACTCACTCAAATATAATTTTACTTGAAAATTATAGTTTTTTAATTCCATTCCATTCCTTTCAAGCAAACACAGCCTTAAGATGAACAAGCTCTCAGATAAGTTCTTGTAAAATATAGAAAAAACTTACATTCACCCAATGTAAGTTCACAATCTCAAGTTTTCAAATGTACATAGGCTTTCTGTTATCAAATCAACCCGTTACTCCCACTGCCATGGTTTAAAACTGATTTGATGATTGCTTTTTCAAATAATAAACAACTAAAATTACATAAAAGGACTGAAAAAGAAACATTGTCTTTCACATTTTTTAATCGATATTTAAAACTACTTTTAATGCCCAAGTGAGTTTTTTTGAGACGTGATATTAACCATCTATACTGGCTTTAACTCTCAAAATTTTAAGGCTTGATTCACCTAAAAACACCATGATTAAAAACTTGAAATCTTAAAGATTTTAAACTTAAATCATCACTCGATGTCATAGAAAAAAACAATTGCATATTATAGCTTAAGCTTGGGTTAATTTTACTATCATAAGTTTTATTATATTATTCAATGCATAATCTCTTTCCATATCTTTTTATTAAAAAACAATAATTTCGACCATAACATTCAGTGCATTGGGCAGCTAACATGGGAAGGTGTTCTTTCAATCTTTTCTGCTTTTCGTTTACGTATTGCAGGCCCCAAAATTTACCATTATTGCAACTTTGAAAAGCAAAAGATTGTTTAGTAACTATATAAATTATATATATATATATATATATATATATATATATATATAGAGACTAATGAAAAGGCTGATGCAACCCAAACATCTAAAGCTTATCCTGTATGCATGTTGCACAAGTACTGAAGAAGAATGCTTCGGAAGTTTCACACATGCAACAGAAATACTCTAAG
>BJCM01062770.1:0-21582 GCA_018326385.1 Flaveria bidentis | reverse complement strand
CGGTTCTTTGCAGGACTACCTTAAATATAAGAACTGTAAGAACCATTTCTAACCATTGATTTTGTTAATCAATGGATGAGATTGAAAAGGGTTGTAAAGTAATTAACATAATATATATTAGAACAAAAATAAAAAGGGAAAGTTTGTAAAAGTGCATATTCATTAAATTGGAAATGGACTATATTTTAGGATGATCCTATCAGTTTTTAAGAAAGTCGTATATTATATTTTTACATATATTTAATCATGTATGCAAACATAATTAATACAAAAGTTATATAGAGTATGAAATTATATCAATCTGATGACATTACTAAATATACGTTTACATTTGTGAATGGAACAAAGAAATAAATGTTTACATATCAGCAAATATATGTAATCATTTTTATATAGCTAAACTAAAAACAAAACTAACTTTTATTGATAACTATTATTTACATAAATATATACAACCAAGCTAAAAACAATAACTAATATTCCATTGGTATAACTATGATTTATATATACGTAACCCATAAAATAAAACCTGACATTTACCTATACATAGACATGTTTACCTATATATTTATGTATATGTAAACGAATTTACCTATATGTAAGTGTGTGCTTTGTACATTACAAAGAATAAGAAGCGAACCACGAATATATATTTTTAATATATGTAATATTTATGTAATTTTAAAACCAAAACTCAAAGTATAACTATTGACCAAAATTATAGTTTTGTATATATGAATCTATGTTTACATATATGCAAACACACTTGTTTACATATATGTAAATGCACTTGTTTTTACGTATATTGTAGAAAATAAGTCATCATCTTCGCTTCTTTATCATGACTCGAACGTCTTAACTAGATCAAAAGTCAGCTCATGTCTATCTCACTACAATAAATTTGTCCGCTAAAATCAATTATTTTATTTTTACATTCCTTTTTGTGAGAACATAAAAGTAATAGTATACAAATGGTATTTAATCAATATTTATTAGCTCCAAGGAACTATTTTCATGGTGTCATCTTTATTAGGAATTTTGTATCTTATTTTTTCTGTCGGTTGTTACTCCCACCACGACCAAAACCTACCCTTTCAAATACCGCCTTTAATGAACCTTTCTAAGACATCGTTTTCATCACCATCTTATGTATCTTTTAAATAAGATTCTAAGAAACCATTAAAAGGATTCAAATGTTAATAAAACCTTAAAAAAACATAGAAAGATTGAATTTTTTTAACCAGTTGGACTTATCTAAATTAAAGATTAATTTAAAGAAATATGCAAAGATACATTTGAATATATATTCTGTTTAAAGTGAATGTTTTGAAGGAACTATCAACAACCCACTTGCTAAAGACTTTGAAGGACCTAACCCATCGGAAAAAAAAAATGATAACAATTTGAACTTCATGGTATATATGTTGAAACAAATAAACACAGAGGATTCAATGTTTTTTAGTTTCCCCCTAATCTCGAGCTATGATAAAAAGTGAGTTTTCTTCTTTCAGTGTAATTCAAATGTCAATATACAACTATGTCGATGGTTTATTTTAGGGTTTGAGAGAAAATGTTTTGTATTTATATATAATTATCTTAGCAAATAAAGTGGAGATATTTAAGGAAATTACAAATTAGTCAAAAGTCTTTAAAAATAAATGACGTAAATACCCTTAATTTTAGATAATAATAAAAACTAAATATAATTAAATCAATGGATAGGATGAATTCTCGCAGTTCTCGCGATCTTTAGAAGTCCTGAAAAGAGATCCTGGTCCTATATATATATATATATATATATATATGTATATATATATGTGTATATATATATGTATATATATGTATGTATATATATATATATATGTATATGTATATATATATATATGTATATATATATATGGGAGAGATCAAATGAAAACCATGTTTATAAATGAAAACTGTGAAAACCACCACTTCCCAATCACATAATTTATAATTAATTCGACATTTTTTTTGTTTAAAGTATATTAAAGTAAAATTCGACTTTATTTTTGAATTCATTATATATTATTAGTTTAAACTCCAAGAAATGACAATAATGACGAAACGACTTACTTATACGTAACTTGTATGAGTTATATGTACGTAACTTTTAGTTGTACACTTGTTAACACGTACGTACATATACATAACGCCTACATATATGTAACTATTAGTTGTATACTTTGTAACATATACTTACATATATGTAACCATTGGTTTTTATGGTTTTCATTCATAACATGGTTTTCAATGGAAGCCTTCCCTATATATATATATAGCTTTCATAATGCAACCATGTCAAAAGTTACATATGTATATACAATTTGCAACTTTTTAATAAAAAAGTTGCAAAATTAATATTTTTTGCAACCTTTTCATGAAAATCGTTGCATTAAATATTCAAATGCAACATTTATGTTTAGCGAAGTTACATTAGAGTTAAATGCAACTTATTTAAAAAAATTACTTTTGAAAAGTTGCATTAGGCTTATTTTCTAGTAGTGAAATCATTAATAAATTATCATTGAATCAGTAAGAAATGAAGATGTTTGTTTAAATAAATTTTTAACTTTTAACCATTTTATTTAGCACTAAATGATTAAGTTTTACTTTAATGTTGAATGAAAATCCTTTATCATTTTACCCCTCAAAATTAAAATTCCCACCCACACCCATCGACTCCAACTCCACTAGCGACTACCACCCTTCGCCTGTTGCACCCCTTCCACCACCTCGCCTGCCCGTTGCCTCCTCCCTGCCGCCAATTCGACGCCGCCCCGCCTCACCATTGCCGGCTCAAACCCAGATCGATTCTTGCTTTCAACGACTCCGGTCAAAATGGGTCTTTTTCTCTTGTAGCTTCTTGAGTATCTTGTTGCCGAAAAAACACGGGTTGATGTTAGGTTAACATTTTTCAACAAATTTTGAGTATCTTGTTTATTGTTTGGGTTGTAAAACTTGAATCATAGTTCAAGATTGATGAAAAGTTTGATATGACTTCTAGGGTTATGTTCGTTTTATGGTTCTGGTTGATGAAGAGTTCTTATGTGGATGTTTGGGTTTGATTAAAAGTGGTATTGTTATTATTTTTATGATGAAATAGTAGCTTGAAGTTGATTTGTTAAGATGGTTTGCAGAAACATTGTTGCTTTGTAAATTTCTATTTGTCTTGTCATGAAAGTTAAAATAGTCATTTTGTGTTGTTATTCAGAGATCTAACCAAACAACACTTATTGGTTTAGCACTTATCGGATTGTAAGCTTTTACCCAATCAAAATTTTTACTAGTTTATCATTTAGTCACACATAAGTTATCAAACTGCTCATGAACTTTATTTCTTATCAAACTGCTCATGAACTTTATTTCTCAACTTTATTCTGGTGTTTGTTAGTTATAATTACAACGGAGAAATGATTAAGCTTTATAAAATGGAGAATGAATAGAGGAGCAAAGCAATAATTCATGATTAGAATTTAATCTCGAAAAGGTTCAACTCAACTTTTACATCAAAGTTTCCGATTCTTTGATGTCATTTGTAAATTTTATATTAAAGAAATGTTACACCTAAAAAAGTGTAATTATAGCATTTAGAATACAAACTTAATATCATATTAACAAACTAATTTTAATAAACACGTGTGTTACACAGATTAAATAAATAAAATATTAATATAATAAAATTATTAAATAAAAAATAATATTTTAAGATATGGTATGACTAAAATTACGTATGAGAAATAATTATAAGTAATAAAACAATGATATCAACTTTTTAAAATTTTGTTTTTTAATTTTTTTAAATATAAAAACATTTTGTTCTTAAACAAACCATATAAAACTATTATTTTTTAAAATTTCCTTATTATAACTCCCAAAATTAATTATTTTTATTTTAAAAAATTAACTCTTAACCATTTCATTCAACACTGAATGCTTAAGCTCCACTCTAATGCTAGATGGAAATCCCTACCATTTTACCCCTCAAAATTAAAATTCCTACCCACACTCATCGACTCCTACTCCACCAACGACTACCACCCTTTGCCTGTATCACCCCTTACGCAGCCTCGTCAGCTCGTTGCCTCCTCCCAGCCGTCGATTCGCCTCCACCCCACCTCACAGGCACCACCTCATTGCCGGTTCAAACGTAGATCGATTCTTGCTATCAAAGACTCTGGTAAAAAGGAATATTTTTCTCTTGTAGTTTACTGAGTATCTTCTTGCTGAAAAAATATGGGTTGATATTTTTAGGCAAATTTTGAGTATCTTGTTTATTGTTTGGGTTGTAAAACTTGAATTATAGTTGAAGATTGATGAAAAGTTTTGATACGAGTTCTACTCTTCTAGAGTTATGTTCTTGGCATGGTTCTGGTTGATGGCATGGTTCTGGTTGATGAAGAGTTCTTATATGAATGTTTGGGATTTGATTAAAAGTTGTATTTTTATTATTTTTTAATGAAATAGTAGCTAAAAGTGGATTTGTTAAGATGGTTTGCAGAAATGATGTTGTTTTATGTGTCTTGTTAAGAAGATTAAAATAGTCATTTTGTGCCGTTGAGATCTAACCAAAAAACACTTAGTGGTTCAACATTTACCGGTTCAGAGCTTTTTATCTAATCAGACATTTTACTGGTTTAACACTTAAATCCTTAGCTTTATTTCTCAACTGTATTATGGTGTTTGTTATGTTATAATTACAACGGAGAAAAGGTTGAAGTTTATAAAATGGAGAATGAATAGATAAGCAAAGTAATAATTCATGATTAGAATTTAATCTCGAAAAGGTTCAACTCAACTTTTACATCAAAGTTTCTGATACTTTTATGTAATTTGTATATTCTATTTCAATTAAAGAAATGTATTAATTATAGCATTTAGAATACAAACTTATTATCATATTAACAAATGCTGAACTAAATTTTCAATATATAAAACCTACTTGCTCAAACTTGCAATATGGTCAAACCGGGCTGGGCGGTTGGACCGGAAATTGGATCACAATCCGGTCCAGTTTGTAAATTTTCAGTATCTTTTTACATATATTTGTAGATTTTCAGTATCTTATTACATATATTTGTAGTTTTTTAGTATCTTTTTTACATATATTCAATACAATAATTATAATTATTTTGGTTCTCATATCTGGTCCGACCAATTAACCAGTCCGATCAGTAGATCAGTAAAACGTCTAGTTCAATATCTTATCCAGTTCTGAAAATATTCCTTTCACTCGAATATTTCTTTTTTTCTCATGGAAATGAATGATTTAGTCTTCAATCAACTTGCTTTGATTTTGTAAGTTAAGGTTAAAAATACATCTACCACAAATAGCTGATTATTTTAACAAAATATTAAAGTAAAAAATCCAAAACTTTCATAACGTTGAAAGGTAAGCTAAGAAGCTAAGCTCGTAGAACGTCATTGGCAAGCTAAGCTCGTAGAACGTCATTGGCCTAATATGGAAGAAGGAAATGCATTATACCTCTCAAGAGGTAGAAAGAATTACAACCCTCATTCCGCCTAAAATTAGGAATTCTTTGATAGTTAGAATAGATTTGTAAACCTGGTTGACTGACCCGTTTTAAATTTAAAATATTTCGATAAGTCCAAATAGAATCCTAGGTTGGAAACAGTGATTCGATTGATGATGAAAAAAGAGGATTTTGGTTCAGTTCTCCACTTAACGACAAAAAAAAAAAAGAATTGATCAAAATTTATTGAGTCTGACTCATAGTGATCATTTATCAAAGAATTACTCTGGTTATTCGTACATGGAATCGGGGTAGAATGAAATTTGGTTTTTTGATTTTACGTTTTAAGAGATAGAGGTAAGGGATGTCCTACCTAAGTGCACAAAAGAACAAGTTTGCCTCTGAAGATGGATGTGATGGGACATCCAATTTGAAGTTCGGCAACTTGTCCATGAAGATTAGGGCGCTAGCAATGGTCTAAGAAAAATGGGTATCAGTGGTTTGTGTTTCACCTTGGTTGTGACTTTTTAAACATACACTCAAATTTTCCTAGCGTGAACTAAAAGGAGGCATTTGGTTCATTCAAATTAATAACATACCTAGATATGAAATAGACTCCCGAAAGACTATGGGTGGTCGAGGTGTGGTGACAAAGGAGACGGTAGTAAAGGTGTGAGGGTTCTGGAGAGTGGTGTAGATGTGTCAATCATGGGGATCATGACTAAGGTGAGAGGAGAGGTCGGGGTGCAATGGGGTGGGGGCGCTAGGGCAGTTGGTTGGGAACGCTAAAGGGTAATTGGTAGGTGATTGTCGAGATGATAGATTTCAATTTTTTTTATGGTAGTTTGTGATCAAAATGCATTACAAATTCATGTTTAATACGAATAATTCCAAATTTGGTAGATTCCAACCTTTTGGCAAATCAAATTTCAAATTCATTTCCATTAAATTCCGCTTTCTTTTTTATATTTAATTCAGTAAAAAAATACACAAACCAAACACACTTTGCTCATTTCTTCTCTTCACAAAACTGGCGCAGCCGCTACCATCATCACAACTACCATTATTGTCATTTTTACCATCTGAACCGCCAACCATGTAGTTGTCGAAACTACCGACCCCCATTGTTGAAATATAAAACTATTATATTTAATCAAAACATACAAGTCACAAATTCATTTTTTGTAAACCATCTAAAAAGATAGAACGATGTTATTATAATGACATATGAATATTTGTGAGATTATAAAGAGGCATAAAAATAATTAAAGCAATATGTCTAAAAACACTCTTGTAATTTAACAGAACACATATATGCTTAACTTAAAATACACGTGTCACGTCTTGATACTACTAGATCATATGTTGTACTTGTAATTTATAACATGCTTATGTTGTAACTTGTTGGACAATCATATGGGTTAACGGCAATGGTAGCATACACGTACGTTACGGGTGGTGTCACTTTCTATGTTTTCCAGAGAACATGACATTTGTTCCTATTAATGATGGCGACCTGATATTCATTATTCAAAACTGAAGTTACAACAAACAAAATTTCCCATCGATCTTTTTTTGCTATTTTTTCCTCTCAAACAAGTATAAAAAGTCAAGTATATATAGATAAAGGAAAGTTTGTTTCCCATCGATCATTTTTTTCCTATTTTTTTCTTTAAATTCTTATATCTTAATAACTAAAGAGCATTCACATCTTATTTATTGTTTTTATTCTTACACCTGCACTAATAATTACTATTTTTTTCTTTATATTTTTTATATTTTTGTTATTATTTTTCCCATCTCCTTCACGTACAACCATTTTAAAAAAATATAAAAAATTTATAAGTGGAAAATAATGTTTTACAAAATATACAAAAAAATATTAATATTTTCTTTTTCATCCACTCACAACCATTACATAAGATATAAAGAATACACTTACAAAAATATAAGGAACAAGATGGAATGCTTAAAAACATTATCCAGTTTCTAAAGAATTTTATGACATAAGACTCAAACCATTAGGGGGCGTTTGGTTGGAAAGAATGGAATGTAATGGAATGGAATTGAGAAATTAGTATAATTTTCAAGTAAAATTATATTTGAGTGGGTAATAAAATGTAAAACCCAAGTTAATGTTTCATCTCAAATTCCCTTGGTTGTGGAATTTCAAAATTCTTCCACCTAGAGATGGAATTTGAAATCTTACGACCAAGGGAATTTACGGTAAAACATACATTTGGGTTTTACATTTCATTACACACTCAAACATAATTTTACTTGAAAAGTATACTAGTTTTCAATTCCATTCCATTACATTTAATTCTTTCCAACCAAACGCTCCATTAATCTTTTTGGGAGAGATACCATTATATGTATACATAAGATACCACTAAATATGTTGTCCTTTAATTAGCAAGGAGGCTAACATTGTGTTAAAAAGGTTAAGTTCGAGCTCTATTATTAAAAAGGCTAATATGTTGTCCTTTAATTAGATAATACAGTATATGAAGCTTAAGTTCGAACTCTATTATTAAATGAACTCTAGTTTGGATCCGAATTGCCAAGAATTAAACTTAGTTTTAACTTTTTACAAATTGATTCGATGTTTTTAAGGACATCACCAGCTCTAACTCAGTTAGAACATAACCAACTCATACATATCTATTGACCCATCCTCATATTCTAACACTAGCACCTACTAAGTCACTACATCACATCCTCAATTCTCATACCGTATTTTAGAGGAAAGCAAACACATTACTCATATTTGAGAGCTTGCTATTCTATAATTCACATCTAATTTTTTGATTTTTTTTGTGAGCGGTAGAAAAAAAATGAGAAGAAGAAAATAAATAAAAATTTATTTGAATTAAATAAAGGCATATATGAAAAATAAGACTTGAGAGTTTTTTAATAACTGATATATAAAATTTCAATAATAATGATTTGTAGTCCAGTTAAAGTGATGAGCAACATGAAAAGGAATATGTAGTCTTTTTGTTTTTGGGTATTGATCATGGGTTTGTAGTGTTGTTCCATGTTTTTGGGTATGTGTCAAGGTAGTGATATGGTGATGCACAAAAAAGTGCTTTTTATTTGGTGTGGCATTCTTTCCAAATGCAGCCACAACAGGTTGTTTATTATGAGCTTTAGATCTAACGTTGATGATGATTGGGACGAATTCATCTGGAGACGGAATGGCACAATGATGGTCACGATTATGTGTTACTTGGTATTTGTATATTCGGTTGATGAAGCAATGATGCGGGATAAAATGATAGTATTTGGTGTTTTGGCATGACAATGATTCTAATTGCAGCCACTTGTGTATAAATATGAACTATAGGCAATGACGATAAACGAATGGCCTTTGACATTGTTGTTTTGACATGGTAAATGGTTAGTTTGCAGTCACACAACAGTCATTTCCGAACCTTTTATCGAGTTACCGAACTATCAATTTAACCCCGCCGTGAAGCGCGAGGAGAGAAAACAACTAGTTTATGTAAATAAAGAATACTATGCGAAAGTTACACAATTATACACAAAAAAGCCTTGTATATTATGTATAAACACTTTGTGTTTTGGCTTTTTAATATATAATCAATTTTTTGATGTGTTTGTCTTTATATAATGAACATATAGATAAAATAAAAAAATTTATGTTTCTATCTGATTGTGTTATACTTATAGATTGTTTTTCATTAAAATGTTAGAGAAAAATCACAATGAAATACGTGAACTAATAGTTGTGTATCTATTTTTAGTCACATATCCTAAGCTTGTTCTTGTTTATGCGTACTCAAATGCAAGTGAAACGCACCTTGAAATCTTGAATTTTGGGTGCCACATTTTTCACTTGGGTATCATCATAAAACTATCACAAACTTATAGTGTCTTCAATTGAGCCACTCATTTGTGAACTTTGATGAAGGTTCAAAAACTTGAAAATCATAAAGTTATTTGAATCCACATGCATTTCTATTATTCACATCTAAAAGTTAGGAGAACATTAAAAAACTCTAATAAAATAAACAATATTTTATGAGTGTGTTAAAAAAGACTAAGAGATAACTATACTATATAAAGTGTAAACATACCAAAATTTGAAGGGATCAAAATGTAAATTCTCAATACAATTAATAACCTGTTACTCTATAATAAAATAACATGGTAAATGAATAGTATAGTTTTGAGTTTTTAGAATTTAATCACAATAGTTTTAAATAGTTTCATTTTTAGTGCAATAATTTTAGTTATTTAATTTTAGCCACTAATGTTTAGTATCTTAGAGTTTGGCTACCATAATTAATTGCCATAAGAAATGAATAATATAGTTTTGAGTTTTTAGATTTTATCCACAATAGTTCTAAGTAGTTTCACTTTTAGCAATAATTTATGGTTATTTAACTTTGGCCACAAAAGTTTAGTATCTTAAAGTTTGGCTACAAAATTATTTAAAATAAATTTATATTTTTTGAGTTTAACCACTAAAGTTTAGTACTTTGAGTTTCTCCACCAAACTTCATTTTTTTTGTTTGACGAGCTAGATAGATAACTACCAAAGCAACACATCATTCGTGTGGGAAAATTGATCGAACTCCTGTCGCGTTAGGCATTACTTTGGTTACTAAAGTTTATTATCTTAGTGTTTGACCACTTAATTATTTATAGTAAAGTTCTTTTGTGACACCTTACACATATCCCACATCGGCCGTGGATAGGAGAGATTCCTGGTTCATAAGGAATGTCTGGCCTCTAATATCAACAACGCGTTTTGGGCGTATTGGTTGTGGATGAGAGGAGAACTCCACAGTTAAGCGTGCTCAGGCGAGAGCAATCTAGGATGAGTGACCTCCCTGGGAAGTTTTCACCTGGGCAACCAAAAGCAAATCTGTGAGCTCCTCGTGGGCAAAGCGGACAATATTATTGATGCGAAGGGCCGAGTGTGACAGAATGGTATCAGAGCCACTCCTGTGCCGTTCGGGGTATGGGACATACCTTACCAAGGATGGTGACTTCTCGGGCTCATCGAGGACGATGAGTCCAAACAGGGGGTGTTTGTGACACCGTACACATATCCCACATGGTCGTGGACAGGAGAGATTCCTGGTTCATAAGGAATGTCTGGTCTCTAATATCAACAACGCGTTTTGGGCGTATTAGCTGTGGATGAGAGGAGAACTCCACAGTTAAGCGTGCTCAGGCGGGAGCAATCCAGGGATGGGTGACCTCCCTGAGAAGTTTTCACCTGTGCAACCAAAAGCAAACCCATGAGCTCCTCGTGAGCAAAGCGGAAAATATTGTTGATGCGAAGGGCTGGGTGTGACATCTTTTTTTAAGTTTTGCTACTAAATTTTAGTGTTTATGAGTTTTGGAAACTTGGATTTTATGGTTTTCGACAAGCTGGACATATAACGATCAAAGTAACGCAACGTTATATGTGGAAAAAATGACTAGACTCCCGTCGTGTAGCACGGTGATAACAATAGTCGTTGCAACGTGTTTGGCATCTGCGTTATGATATTCGGCATATGACAAAAGTTCTCGGGCAACACGCGGGGGGAAATCTAGTATATTTATAAACAAAGGTGAAGAAGCATGTTTCTTTGGTGTCTTTGTGGTTTTGCCACACACATTTCTTCACTCTGGAAAATTGCACCCCTTTAAGTGTGTTTAGAGAGATAAAAAGGAAAAAAACTGTCCTATGTGTTTCATTTTTAAAAAGATAAAGTGGTCTCTCTTATCACCACTGGCACCAGCTACCACCTGCATCGTGATCACCTTCAACGGAAGGCATTACTGCAGCGTGCTCGCCTACATCGAAGGGGGTTCGTGTGGTGGTGGCTCTGTTGTCGGCCGTACCAAAGACGACGAGGGGTTTTTAGGGTTTTGTGTGGTAAGTGGTTGTATCAAAGGCGGCGACCGTGAAGGTGACGGCCACGATTGTTGTTGCGGTGGCTCTATTGTCGTTTCGCCTCCCCTCTGTGGTTGATGGGGAGCAGGTGGTGGTTGTCCATGGCTCAACCGGTTGTCTATGTCGCCATTGCCGTCGGTGTTGTCGTTTTATGGAATCTCATGGTTCGTAGCTTGAAATCGGACTAGATGGTGATGGTTGTTGTCGGTGTTTCAAATCACCGTGTGTTCTGCGTGGAATTTGTTGATCGGTTGTGACGGGAAAGACAACTCTCGTGCTTTGTGGTATTGTGAACGAGGTTCACATGTCGGTGATATATTTCGATGATGATGACAAATTCTCATATGAGATCCTTGTTCTTGTGTTCGCATTTGAGATTATGTTGTGATGTTGCATTCGGAAACATGAACTAATGCTTGTTTCAAGTCAGTGATTATGAACTATGGTGTTGTACATTTTGTATTTAATAGAGTGTCGGGCTATGATGATATTCAAAAGGTATCGGGTTGCTTTGGCGTGGTTACCATTTATGGTTAGCAGCCATAACCGAAATCCTGTTCCGAGCCTTATTCAACACATGCCGCGTTGTTTGTGTACATTTACTAACAAAAGCATTTACACAATTGCGGCATAAAAGACTTAGAGAGCGTGTCATTTACTAACAAAAGCATTTACACAATTGTGCAATCTGTGTTTTGGGCATAATGAGTTAGTCGATCATATTTAAATATCGTGTTTCATGTGTTATCACATTTGGTGTCAAATATCATCCTGGTGCCAAGGTTTAGAGCACCATTTGACAAGCTTTAGATGATTTGCAAAATTCAAGATGCAGCCAAAAGAAAATAATAGTTATCCAATGTATAAGAATAGAGTATAACTAGAAAATGTAAATTGATATTATTTGTGTAATTTTGATTTATATATCTTGTTGGTGTAATTTGATGGTACGTACTCTAGCATCTTAGTAGCATTTTCTAATAAAATATTTGCTTTGCCGTAAAAAAAATCGTAAATCAATAGTGATGTATCGTTTTTAACTATTGTATCATATGGTTCTATTGATGCATACTCAAATGTGACACGTAACCTGAATTTGGGTGCCACCATTTTCACTCACATATCATTAGAAAATGATTTTCTATAACAATCACACAAACTCAATAGTGTCTTCAATTATGCCGTTCAATTGTGAAGGTTACAAAAACTTTGAAAAATCACAAAGTTATTTCAATCCACACGCATTTTGATTCATTCACATATAAACAACCTAGACCTGAAAACAGGACTAGACTGTCCAGTTGAATCTGGAATGAAATTCAACGCGGTCCAGTACGATGCTTAAAACCATTTTGATATTGGTGGTCAGAACGGGAACTAGATAGGTTGAACCAGTTTATCCGACTCTTATATTCGATTCGACCAGTAAACCGATAAGCGTTCGGTTTAGCATTCGGTCCAGTTCTACAAACATTAACATTGTACTATCTTGCACACGTTTTGATTCATTCATAACTATTCTTACCGCGTTGATTAAAAAATATTGAACTGACTTTGAAGAAATATAATCTAAGTATATAATACAAACCAATTAACCAACTCATAAAACTTCTCATGATTCTAATGATTTTCATTTCAACATACAATTAATCAAAAAATATCAATGATCCAACTCAACTTGTAAACTTATGGACTACAATATATGAATCAAAAAAATCAAAACTTTAGCATCAATCAAAGATCAAAAAAATCAGTTAAAAAAACTTTAATTACGAACTCTTGATGAAGATATGATCTTGATTCTTGAAACACACCCTAATCTCCCCAAGATCATCAAAACTTTGATCTTCACATCAGCACCACCACCATCATCTTCTTCATAACCATCATCATCAATACATCATCTTCTTCATAACCATCATCATCATTACATCATCATCAATACATCATCTTCTTCTTCTTCATCATCAATCAATCAATGAAATTCATGATTTGATGATGAATTTACTCTTGTTGAACTCATGCAACATCTTCTCATCTCTAATGCCAACAAGAAATTGGGCCAATCCTTCAAGAAACAGAGCACCCTGATACACACTCGTAACACTCACAATCTCCGATATCACATCTTTCCTCAACCTATTAGCATCCATCACGATCCCCACCATCTCCTCCTCCATCTCCGCCGCCGCCTCCGCCGCACCCACCTCGCCGGACCCCACCCGCCGCACAAACGCCGCCTGCGCCGCCCTCACTCTGCCCATCAACGCCGGCACCATCAGCCTCAACCCCCGTTCAATCTGATCAATCCTCACCGTCAGTTTACGCGATTGCATCCTCCAGGCGTTCATCAACGGCCACTGCTTCTTCAAGAACTCACAAGACTCACCCACCTCAATCTCTTCAACCCCATCATCATATTCATCACCACCACCGTCATCATTACTGTAATCATCATCATCATCATCATTGTAATGATCTTGATTGTGGTGGTGGAGAAATGAACGGAGGAGGTTGGTGAAGGCGTAGGGGTGGAGGTCGCCGAGCCAGAGGAAGGGGAGCTCGATGGCGTTGCGGTGGCCGGAGGGAAAGAGGATCTGGGAGACGTCGGCGGCGGCGGCGGCGTCGAGGGTGTGGTAGTAGGAGTTGAAGTGGTGGTGGATGATCTCCACGTGGGCGGAGAGGAGGGCGGGGGCGGAGCCGGACATGTGGTGGCGGAGGTTGGGGAGGTGGGTGGTTTTCAGGGCGGCGATCCAGTCGGAGTAGTAGTCGGAGAGTCGCCGGCGGCCGGTGGGGGGTTTGCTCCGATCTGCAGGGGTGATTTAACGAACAGTTAGTTGTATGAAATTGAAGGGGATTTGGGGAAGAAGAAGAAGAAGAAGAAGAAGAAGGAGACTTACATAAGGATTTGAACATCTTTTAGGGGAAAGATACAGGATGATTGAGGGATCGTCTTGTTTGGAGATGATGAAACGATGATGATCAGAGAGATGTATAATTCTAATTCTAATGAATGAATGAATGAATGAAATTGTGATAGGGACTCCGGTGAGGAGTTGTGTACGGTTATATTTGAAGATTTGGTTAACATGCCAAATGAACTTCAAAACAAAGGGAAATAAAAACTAGTATCAGCCCCGTGTTACGACGGGATTTAAAATCGTATCAAGTAGCATCAATGTCATACCGTCGTTAGTGACCGTCAAATAACGGAAAAACACGTCTTAAAAAGAGGAAAAATAAAACCAAAAGAAAAGTAGACATAAAAACGTTAAATCACACACAGAAAACGTAAAACATTATAAATAATAACTAAGTCGATCTAGCACCTACACGTTGCAATGAGGTCGTTAAACGGGGAAAAATGTGTAATGTTTACTGATACACACACGTTACGATGCGTAACACTCAAAATTTAGACTAAAATGTAAAACAAAAAATTTGATTGAAATGAAAGTATAGTAGAATAAAGTTAAAAGTAAAATTGTGTATGGGTTAAATTCTAAAAAATGTAAAAACACTGACATTAAAATAGGATTTAGTTGATCAAATGAGAATTGAGAGTACAACTTTTGAAGCCCAATGTACAATCATAATACATAAATCAAGTTGTTAATTAGTATTATACCTCCCGCGTTGCAGCGGGAGACGTAAGCCGTACCAAGTAACATCAATGACACACAACGTCTATTGATGACCAACGTCTATTGATGACCAACATCAAGAAAGCTTGTATCAAAAAATAAAAATAAACAAAAAAAGCAGAATTAAAAATATTGAAACACGCAGGCAAAACGTAAAGCATACAATAATAAGTTAGCCAATCTAGAATCAGCGTGTTGCGACAAGGCCCATTAAACGGGAAAAAATAAACGTAAATTGTTAAACCTTAGACGCAAGTTACGACGTGTTAACTCGTAAAATTTCGACCGTAATGTAAAACAAACAATTTGTAAAATATGAAAACATTGAGTAGTAAAATTGAAAGTAAAATAATATTGGGACAAAATTATAAAAGATATAAAGTATTGAGTTAAAAACAAAAATATTTAGAATTAACAAAATAAAAAAAAGTACAACCAATATAATATATTGTACAACTTTTTATGAATCTAAACTTGATAATTAGTATATATATTATTATTATGAATACTAAACTTGATAATTAGTATATATAAATCTTTTTGTGAGGTTTATTTTATTTTCTTAAGTACGAGCAAAAGTTCTTACAAGTCAAAGGTGTAGAACAACCATGCTTTGATTAGTTAAAATCGTTGTTGAACACCAGTAAGTTAATATCACTATAAAACACTACTCACATGATTTATTTTTGAGTTTTACATATTTGATGTTTCTAAAATCATTAATGGCATAATAATTCAAGTTAAAAAATTACTTGAGTATTTTATGTTTCTATAACATGTATATTACACATTTACCACACAATTTCATATTACATACACACCAAAAGTATTGTATGGCATTTTCTTAGTAGACAAATAAAATGGATACCACTCATTCCATATGATGATGATGATGATGATACCAAAAGTACTGTATGGCATCAACACACGACTCACACCAAAAGGTGTATGTAATAATAAGTATTGTATGACATTTTTGTCTTAGGCAATTAAAAGGGATCCCGCGCGATTCCATATTACATACACACCGAAAGTTGACACATTGACTATTATTTGTGTATGTAGTGATTTTGGCTAGATTTTGGCTAGGATACTAACATTACTTTGGAGGAGATGACATTTACAATAGTCCTACAATAACTGATTTAGGGTTTACAAAGCAGAAATGACAACTTGATTTAGGCAAAGACCCCATATCTCAATAGGAATAAAGTAAAACACGTGAGCAAAAGTAGAGACACATGCGAAAAAAATGTAATTCACATACCTGATGTAATAAACGTGTTTATTACATAAACTGACTACAGAGGTACAACGTATTAAAAATGTTTAATTTTCGTAATCAGATATCACCATTTAAGGTACTCTTCAAAGTATTAAAGCTAGACATGAAGATGACAGTGATCAATGAGAGAATTTATAGAGTTTTGTTTGTAGTTTAATGTAATTTTCATGTTCATATATTATTTGGTCAATTCTAGTAATAATATATTATTACTAGAATTTGCAGAAAGAATTCATCTTTGAGCCAAATAACTTGCAGTGTACAAAAACAATGGTTGAAAAGACAAATCTAACCCCATCTCAGGATAGCAGAACCCCATGTAAGACCTGCACCAAAACCAGCAGCCGCGATGGTTTGACCTTGTTTGACTTTCCCACTTCTAACGGCTTCATCTAATGCCAACGGTATAGAAGCCGCGCTTGTGTTTCCATAATTAGCTAGATTTGATATCACTCTGTCCTTTGGGACTTCTAGTCTTGTTGCTACTCCATCAATGATCCTCTGGTTCGCCTGCACATAAAATTACATAAGTACCATTTTGATGAAGCCTGCTTAAGAAATACATGCCAACTCAGAAGATACAGTTTCGACCCATTTAAAGTCCACATTAGTTTGTAATCATATTTGACACGCTAATTATTAATACAAGTATAACTTTTGGACAAGAAGTACTTCGGGCCCTCCTAAATCACTACAAAAATTGCCCTTTTGAATTCTACTGTATTGATCTATTATCCAACTCACCCATTTTGCCAGCTATAAACAAGGGACCAATGGGAAGTTTTGGTTCATACCTGATGCAGCAGTAGCCAGTCAATATCTGAACGGTTAAGACCAGCATTGGCTAGCGAAGCCTCAATGGTCTGTGGCACAACACTAACAGCGAACCGGAAAACTTCTGTTCCATTCATTTTTATACAAGAAAACGAAGAACGGTTTGGGGGGAAACTGAGGGCTGAACCATTTGTACCCAATTCGTGATCTGATTCTTTTTCTTTTATTCCAGCATTTAGGTGCCTGTTGGGGAGGGTTTATAGAAAAAGTTAACATTTTGATAAACAATAACAGTGAATGGAAAGTGGAAACCATCTTTTATCAAGAAATTATAATAACCTGTTGCCATCACCATCACTGTGTAAGTCAAAACCATATAAACCGTCCTCTTCGTCATCACATGCCTGCATAAATTGCAAGATATAATCACCCGCAAACATGTTGTATGTGGTTGATAAAATAATAAGTATAGAAAAAAGTATAACAAAAAGTATTTCCTTTGTTTCTCTTACTCTATGTATAAACAGAGTACAGACCCTGCAAATAGTTTACACCATGAAGAGAGGTGGCAAGAGGTCAAAATTTTTCAATGGATTTGGTAAAAAAGGTTCCACTTTTTTGTCCAAGTTTTGAACTTCCTATTAATAGTTAATATGTTGATTGTGATTATAATAGCAATACTATGACAGCAATAATCTGGATCTTTGAATCAAAAGATTTTTGAGGTTGCATGTATTAGAAAGGACATTTTTGACTTTTAATCCTCTTATTAACCCATTCCTCATATAGCTTTTTTTTCTTTGTTTTGAGATAAAAGCAACCAAAATCGGCCCATCCATAAATAAACAGGCAGAAATTCGACTTTTAATCCTTTAACCTATTCAACATGTTCTTTGCTAATTGGTTGTAGAATAACAAGTTCATCACATAAGAGTACTTCAATCGTTTTTTACACTGGTTTCAGATTTGTTTGTACTCAATTTTACATTTTTACTGTTTGTCAGATAACTGATGCACCCTTTATTAAATGCGCACAAGCAAAACCATACGGACCCAAATCTATACGAACATCTTTATCATTATGACCATGTGGAAAAGAAAAAGTGGTTTTGACTTGAAAATTTCACTAAGAAATCAAACACACCTGGACCAAAACAGCACCAGCAGCATCACCAAAGAGAATGCATGTCCCTCGATCAGTCCAATCAACATAACGAGAGAGCGAATCTGCTCCAATCACAAGTACGTTTTTATAACCACCGCCTGAAAAATAAACGTCAACATGGTCAAACTTACTGGCATGAATCATTTCGACCTGTATGGATCACCCAAAGCCAACATTTTAGAAGTTCCATGGGTATTCACAAGTGAAAATAAAGATGGTTTACTCTAAAAAGAAATAAAACCAAAGTTACTAGCCTTTAACCTTTTTATGCGATATGAAAGAAAAACAAACCTTATTATAAAAATAAATATATATATATATATATAAATTACCTCGAATATAACATGAAGCGGATACAAGGCCCAATACGAACCCGCTACAAGCTGCTGTAATGTCGAAAGCTAGTGGATTTCCTTTACATCCAAGTGCTTTTTGAATCTAAAACATGAATGCAAGAGAACATCAGAAAATATTCTAAGGACATTTCAAACAAGAATAACACAATCAAGAAAAAAAGCTTTATGATATTGGTTACAGGAAAACAAGATTAATCCACGTCATCAGGTTCAACCTGAGGAGCACCACCAAATAGATCTTCTGGGGTTGATGTACACAACAAGATTAGATCCACATCATCAGGTTTGACCTCTGCCATTTCAAGTGCTTTTCGTGCAGCCTCCGCAGCCAGACCCGTCAAACTTTCGTTTCCTGTCGTTGATTACATCAGATTGCATCCCTAATATGGTACATATATGCATATATAATGTATAATGCATGTATGATTGATATCTTAGGAATATATGTATATATAAATGGAAAATGATACTAACCTGTAAGTATTCGTCGGTTGCGAATTCCAGTTCGTGCAGATATCCATTCATCACTAGTATCAACAATTGTAGCAAGATCATCATTAGAAATCTGGAGATGAGGTACAGCTGATCCACATCCAACTAGTTTGCACCCCTTGCTTACAACCCTGTTTTTATTCAAAACAAAAACAAAATAAAAACAAATTGAAAACATGTTAAAGTGGCAAAAATCTCATGAATTCATATCCCACTACAAAATAGGGCTAAACAATCAACATCAATCTCACTACCACAACAATTACAATCAATTGCGTACAAAATTAGCTTAAATCATTTATAAAAGTAGTTAATATTGTTTCTTAAGAAAGATAACTACAAGGGTATAGACTCTCTTGGTTTTAACTATTAAGCATAGATTCTGTTTGATCTCCGAGTTCATATCTTAGATCCAAGATTAACGTAGTTTATTCTCCAAATCTACTACCATCAATTGCAAAATCTAACGAAATCAACATCATTAAGTGATAAGATTTCAAGCTAATGGAACTCCTAAGTGAAAATCCACAAAATGAAAGCAAATTGACCCCAAATGAAACAACTTTCCCAGATGATAAATGAAACTAACTGACCTAATGCATTTACCCCATGAACATATGCATAATTCGAAGCTAAAAAACTAGTAATTTGACCTCAAAAGCCAAAATGCATACACAATAGCAACACCTTGATCACACAAAACCAAATCTACATATCCAGATTGATTCACATTCCATAAAACCCCAACTCAATCACACTAAACCCCCACAAATCAAAACCTCAAACTAACCTCCGCACACGAGATTCAGAAGGGGATAAACTCTCAACTCCTTGAGGCGTAACAGAGCATCGAACCCTTTTTAAGATTGCATCATTGTAACAATATCCAGCACGATTTACACCGATTGATGAAGAAATCCTCATAGTTGGAGTGAGAACCCCAAATACATTCGCCATTAAAAGGGCGATTAAGATCCAATGAGAAGCATGAACAGATTGCAGATGTTAAAGGATGAATGAATGAATCATTGAGAAGAACGATGATTGATGTGTGTGATTGTATAGCTTGAAATCTTCGGATTTCTCGAAGCAAAAGAGCAAGAAAGCGACTATACAAACAGCAATTTGAGGGGAACTACGAGGCGAATAAACTAACATGAAGTGATGAAACTATGGATTAATGTTTACAAATCCGTAGGTTTTGTTTACATTTGTTTGTATGATTTGAACATAATAAAACAAGTTAGTTGAATGTTTTTCCAACTACTATCTATATCCCCATATATAACAATGCTAATAAATATTACAAATTTTAATAGTTATTTATTTATTTGTGACGTTGGTATTTAATGGTCAGACGTTGTTTGGTCATTTGGATTTTGTATCAACAAGTTGTTAGGGTGATCGACTAGTTTTGTTTATACTAGATTTCGTGAAATTGTTTGTTAGACGGCATTTATAACGTCAAACTTTTTTGACAAGGTGCTAGAGAGTATTCAACGTGATTTATGTAAATGAAAAGAATAATCATTTTAAAAAAGGCTGTAACAAAGGGATAACAGAAGCAAATGATAGTGAAGCAAAATTATAGAGTTATTAGAAATGTTAAAGTTTGTGAGTGTATCTTAGAAAAAATATGGGTCATGTGAATGTAATGAGTTTCAAGCATTTTGCTAAGTTGAAGTCATGTGTAGGACGTGAATTTTCAATGATGAAACTACATTTAGTGTTAATAATAAATATATCTAATTCATGACATCGTAGAATTTTAACTTGTTAGAAATTTTAGAATAATACTAAAGAATAATAAAATGTTTAGACAACGGTTATCTGTAAATATGTTCATAAGTCTAATAATTCACCGAACTATATATATTTTGTGCACATTGAGTGACATACAAGATCACACTTGATGCTTGGAGTAATATTTCGTTCATATTATCTATACTAATATTATGATTTATTTCATATCATCTATACTAATACTATGATCTATTTTTTTAATTAATAGTTCAATTTATCGAGTTTTGGTTGTGTAAATTGATTAAAAAGGTATATGTTAAATATGCTATAATAACTTATACATATGCCATAAAATTTTCATGAAGTGCATTACTAAGTTACAATGAGGCACGTATGTAAGGGGTTGTTTGATTACACTGACTTAGTAAGATCTGACTGAGTCAGAAGCTGACCCAGTAAGATGTTCTGACTGGGTATGCGTTTAACTGAAACTTGGTTGTTTGATTCGGTATCTGACTGACTCAAAAACTGTCTCTGCAAATCACCTTTAACCAAATCACCACTAAACATCTCATCTTCATCCATCTTCTTCACCGCCTCTTCCACCCACCACCCACCACCCACCTCCAGCATCACCGCCACCACCTCCAGCATCACCGCCACCACCTCCAGCAACACCGCCAACACCTCCAGCATCACCGCCACCACCTC